>NCQV01063430.1:2422-14345 GCA_002740545.1 Lophocereus schottii
TAGTACACATTGATATTTTCACATGACTACAGTTACCATCACATGGTTATAGTAGACTTTATTATTTTATTAACTTAATACTTGACAAAATAGTACAATAATGGTGCAACAGCTTCTTAAAGCCCTTAATGTCGAGAAAACTAATCATCCATATTGAGATTCTACGTGCTTTTGTCTCCAATAATATTTTTCAGTCCATCATCACCTATATAATCATCAATAATCTTCATCAACCTGAAGATGTTCTCGATTCCATCTTTCAAATAATTCATGAAGATATTTTTTTTCTTTTTCTGATAAGAATTTTCACGCTCCAACATCAAACAGATAATCAAAGACATTTTCTGAAGCAGCTCCTTTTACTTTCATATATTTGGTGAGATCATTATAATAAACAAAAGTAGTGTTCCCATAATATATTGGTGTTTTTCCTTGTTTAATTAATGCCCAGTTTTGACGATAAATATACAAAAACCAATTACCCTTCCTAAAAGAGGATCGCTAACTACTTCTTGTCATTCAGAAAACCATACTTGTGGTTGATAATTGGGATTGTCTGAATTAACTAATTGAATAACATAATATGCTCGTTTGGCCTTTTCATTTTTCATACTCAATTACTGCGTAATGTACCTTGACATACATGCTTCTATTATATGAAATTTTTGTTGGATCATAAGGCGATGTGAGAATCCAGTGGATCCTTTTAAACAACATTGTTGAATCTTAGTTAGTTTTGAGAAGAATGGAAACTTTGGAGCTTTTTTGTGAGGTAAGCTACCACTCCATATTCCTAGGCTTTTATGATGAGGTCATCTGGGGAGATTGAATTTGCAGGGAATCTAGCACCACCAACTCCATATCTATTTGGAAAGAAAATCGTAGTACTCTATGATTTCCAGATATTATAAGAATAACTATGGTAGTAATCGATGCAGGTTGCATACCAGTCATTAGACCATTTTTCTTAAATATGAAGTTATTTTTTCTTGAACATCATAAAGATACCTTAGGTAATTCACCTGTAACTCTAGAAGGCTGAATCTTTGTACTATTTGATAGAATATAGATAGGAGTCCAAAGCATGATCTACTTTTTGTATGTCAAAACATCCATAAGGATTCCACTAGAAGGAGAAACCCATTCTAACAGTAATGTTATTTCATTTTGAATTTCCTCCTTTTATGGTAGGAGTTCTACTCTAATGATCACCATTGGCGAGTTCTCGAGTTAAACTATCTAACAAAGAATTCTTCGATCCCTATTTATGTTTAATAGAGAAGGGAAACGGGTTAAGTCATAATTGCTAATGCAGAAGTCACCATTACTCTTGCATATTTGATAAATTCTTTTTTCAGAAAACCAAGTGTTCCTTTATAATTAGTTGGAATAAGAAAAGGTTTTGGGGCTAAAAAGGTTAAGAAATTTTTGATTCCCCTCATGACTGGAAGGATTTCTTTTTTTATCATGGGATAGTTACATTTTGCTTTATTAAAACTTCCACTGTAATATTTGCAGAGTTTTTCTCATTCTTTGATTTTGAGTACTACACTCTAGTGTTCATTGCTAGCTTCTATATCAAGAACTAGATCATCTCGATCATTAGGTAAATTAAGAACAAGAAGATTTTTACACATCTTTTTGAAGTTCTGAATTATCTTTGAATCACCAAGGATCTTTATTCAATTTACTTCTTTCTTAAGTTTTTATTGCAATGGTTTTCTCAATTTAGCTAGATATTTAACGAAGTTTGAAGTATAGGAAGACATCCAAGAACCCTTTCTAATTGCTTCTTATTTTTAATCTTTTCATGGAAATTTTCTATTTTTTCTAAAATATATTTTTGTAGGATAATTTGTCTAACTTTTATCACTAGAGCTGAAAACTCAATTTCTTATTCAACATAGATGCATCTGATCTTACCAAGAATAATACCATGATCAACACATCTTTGGGTGACGACTAAGGCATCATCGTTGTGCTATTCTATGTTGTTGAAAAAACAAGGATGTCATCGATGTGAACTAGACATCAATGATTAAGATCATTGAAGATATTATCCATTTTCTTTGAAATATTTGGGATGCATTTTTAAGGACTAATGATGTTACTATCCACTCATAATGTCCATAAGGGGCACTAAAAGCAGTTAAAGGAATGCTCTCTTCATCCATTTTTATCTGCCAATATCTGCTTTTACAATTCATTAGGCTTCGTGAATTCTATTGAAAAGAACTATTATGTTAGGAATATAGTAACCATCAATAACAGTATTGTCGTTAAGTTTTTTACAATTGATTACCATTTTAACTTTTCCTCTTTTCTCTCCTGTATGATTTCTTATCATAAAAGTAGGGTGGTGTGATGACTGTTACTATTCCTGATCGACCCTCTATCCAGAATATGTTTGATTTGCTCGTCAAAATCTTGGATATCTTGTTGTGTATATACCATTTGTTTGATTCAAATAGTAGTGTTAGGATTTAAAAAAGTGATTTTTGCAAAGGTCTTGTCTTTTCCTCAAAATTTAAAAGGATTGTCAGAGTAGAGTTCATTGCATAATTGCTCTTTTTGTTCAGCAATATGCTCTTTAATGGATAACTCAAGTAGTGAGATTGCTAGTGCTACCTCACGTTGTGCAGGTATTACTTTCTCACTACACTGGATGTGTGTAAGCTCAATCTTCTTATGAGTATAAGCTTTGTTTAATTTAGTAATCGAAATTGAATGGCAATTTATTGTGAATATTATTTGGTTTATGGTATGTCTGCATAGAGAATATAGCCTCTAAAAATTATTCCCAATAATTACATCATGAGACGGTTGATTAGTAGCTCATAGAACTAGTATAATGCATTAGACTCCTCCTATTTCTATGAATAACCCGTCTATGGCTTTGTTGTTACTCATTATACTATTGTTAGCTATCCTTACTTGTAAAGGATTCTTGGTTTCTTCATATAAATTTGAAAATAAAGATCTTTTTCTAAAACATATAGAATAACTACTATCGATGTAGATGTACAATTCATATTTATTATATTCCTCTCGGCACACATTTATTGGGATATAGATTCTATTTGTATTTGTATTGGTGGCTTCATAACATATTTTCATAGTCATATTTCTGACTGAGTAATCCTCAGAGATTGGCTCACAAACGGTTTTTTTTTTGTGTCCAATAACTTTCCTATCTACACTCATACTTCGGTCTGCAATGTGTCTTGCGGGTTCAAAATGCATTCTAGTCATTTCACAGGTTATACTAATTGTCATCTTCTTTAAACTCTTCTTTAGCTGTCGAAGATCCTTTTCCCCATTCTGATCTTGCACTCATGGTTCTTAATAATTAGGTTTAATGATAATTTTAGCATTCTCATTAATTTTTATTATATTTTAGTTATTGATTTTTGTGGGGTTGGTAAAGCTAGATCCAAGACCTATTGATTTTTATCTCCCATGGATTGAATTTCGTCACTTGAATTTTTTTGCTTTGGCATAGGACTTCCAAATTTTTCTACCTCTATCATTGTTATCTTAGTCTTTAGACCTATAGTATTATCTAGTTTGTAGATTATTTTTCAAAATATCTTTAATGGGTATCCTCTTCTTTTAATGTCTATCCCAACTATTTTCATCTTAAGGGACAGGAAGTTTTTGCCAAATTTATCTTTTAGGCTTACATAATATCTAGCCCGGTAATTAAATCCTATTGATCTATTACATAAATTAGTCTTAATTCCTGTGATAATTTGATTATTAAATTTGATATATCTGATATCATAGAGTAAAGCATAAAGATCAATATCTTTGCCATAATACTGTAAATAAGTAATTTGCACTTGGACGCTTCCAACACGGATACATATATACTTTTTGTCTTTGTTGTGCTTAAGGATATTATCTCAATTAATGAGATGAATTTCCCCCACATCATACTCACAGTCATTTATCTCTAGTTCTCCTTCTATCATTTCACATACGTGCTTACTCTTTAATTAAAAAATGGATTTTTTTATAGATCCCGTCTTTCTGAATTATTGGAAGGACTCAATCTCCTTTGACTTCTTCATTCTCATTATCCACAACAAATTCTTCTCCTTAAAGATCACCAAGGCTAATTGAACGTTTCCATCATATGACTGGTTTCTTCATAATCACTTTCTTCATATTCATGTTCAAGTACAATTTCGACAATTCCCTTTTTTTTAGGACTAGATCCAGTGCTTCTTTCTCACTAAGCACAAAAGAATTGAGACAACCTAATGTTTCTACAAGCTTGTTATTCTTCTTATTTTTTTCATTCGTTTCTATAATGCCCTACTTCTCCACATGTCCAACACTTATAGCTATTTTTTACCACAGGACAATAAGCAGCTTTTCTAAAAAAATTTCGTTTTTGAAGACTTCGTTTGTTATAATAGTTTCTTTTTCATTTCTATCCCCTTTACTTGTTAAAACGCTTTTTCTTGTAAAATTTTCTCTTTCATCTTCTCTCAGGTTCGTTTTCCTATTGGTGAGCATTATCCCAACACGGTAGAAATTGTTTCTTTATTTTCTTTTATTTTTAGAGATCAAGAAATTAATCATTAACCCATTTTCTTAAATAAGAAATTCTTGTATCAAGGGTATCGATGACATATGCTTTTTCAAGCCACATAATGTACTTTTCATTGATTATAGAATTGATTGGATATGGTAATTTGTCATAAAATATACCAAGATTGGTTCTGTTATGCTTAATTTTGTAATGATATTGACTAAATTTAGCAATATAATTCTCTAGATATCCCATATCCTACAACTTTATGTTAGTAATTTTTCTTTGTCGTTCTCTACCCTTTTCTTCAAAATCAAGTTTAGATCCGATAAATTCAGTTTTGATTTTCTTACATAAATTTTTGGACATTACAGTTGGTGTTTTCAACATTCTTAATACATTTCTTCTAGAAGGTTCACCAAATTCTTCATGTTTAGGAACAATATTGTTAATTAGGTTGTACTCAATTTCGTCTATGTTGAGTTCTTTTCCAATATCATTGATTTCATCGTCGAATACTATTTTACCATATTTTTTAATCTAGTTTCCTCATAATTTCTTTTAAGGAATGACATTAAGATCTGCTAGTTTAATTAGGTTCGTCTGCTGATATATTTCTTCTTCTAACTTGACATTATTAGTCTCTGCATTATCATCAAATAATAGATCTTGTTTTTCAGCTATTGGAGCCATGATTTTGTTTAATTCTTCTGGTTTGTTCTTTATCAAATATATTCTTTAATTCCTCAACATTACACTGCTTATACTCCATATTCTTCTTCTTTCTCTCCCTTTTCGGATGATTTTTTAGTTGATTTTTTGGTTGATATTTCTCCTATTTCTTTTTGGATTTTTATGTCATGCAAAGGAAATAAATTTTTATTGTTTAGCTTTTAAAATTGATATTTATGCCGAAATAGAGTACTAATACTTAAAAAAGATTTTCCACTATGTCTAATCTCATTAATTAAGGAAAGATGAATTACAGAAAATTGCTTCTAATCTCCTTAACTTCATTCTTAGTTAAACTAGTTCGGCTTTTAATTCTAAAACTACATCAGTAATGTAGTTTAATTGCGGTGCTATTGAAATAGTTCCTTCTAGTGAGTGCACAATATTAGAATAATTAGTAGTGGGACAAGTTGATGATAATTCAAGCATTAAACATAGTGTTAGCTTCAATTAAAATCTTAATAATTTTAATTTTTTTAGGTTACGTGGCTGTAATACTAGATTAAAGAGGGCTCCAAATATTACTAGTGAGCTTAATATTACATGTGCAAATTAAAATTTTTGAAAGTAAATTTCTGAAGATTGGGGTTAAATTTCCAAATGTGAAAAGTTTTGGGAACTATACAAAAAGTTCAATAGTAATTTGTCCCGCAAAAGTATATTACACAATAATTCAGTAGCCATGGAAGTTAAATTTTTGAAAGGTTGGTTCTACAAATTAATGCACTAAAGTTCAATGGCCCCAAATGTAAACGTTTCTTAATTTGTTCACATAGTGGAAGAGAATAGCCATGGTTGCACTACCGAAAACAGAGAAGAAGAATGGGAAGACCATGGAAACAGAGAACTATGGGAGTAGTATAAAATTGATTTTCGCTTAACATTCCTCTCATATTTGGAAGGAAATTTTTTTATCATTACAACACAAATTTTCTTACATTTTCCCTCTTGGAAAAATTAGCATTCGGGTCAACTGTGGTATCGGTACATATTTAATTAACCTAGCGAAATTCGATAAAGATTTTGGAACTACCCAAGTTTGGGTAATAATTTTTGGAGTACAACTATTTTCGCTTAACGATCTTTTGGATGATAAATATTTTTATTTTTGACCTAGACTTTTCTGAATTACACATTGACCCCAAAGTGTGGTATAATCTTTAATTTTTGTTTTTCTAGGGTGTTTAAAAAAATAATATCTATTTCGTGATTTTTGCTTCTTCTAATGACTTCCTCGTTGTTATTTATCACAATCTGCCACTCATATCATAAATTATTATATTTTCTATGATTACAAACCTACCATGCTTAACAAAACATTAAAGATTAATTAAAGAGTTTTGACGTTACCTGAACTTAGGTGGGATTGGACCCTGGCGTTCTTCTAACTTCCAGTTTACAGATATTGCTAATCTCAACCGCACCTTCTTTAGATCAAGTAGCACATAGATCCTATTATTTCCTACCTCAAATCATAGACACTAATCAAATTTTATATTTTTAAGGATAATTGAACTTTAACAAAGAAGTTATAATATTTAAGACATAAGGTTTGACTGAATAACGTTCCCTACTAGAAAACTTCTTTTATTGAAAGCTTAAAAGTGGACATATTACAATAGAAAGATTCGAAAAAGGGACTTAAACAACTAAGAGTATCCAAGATGCTTGCTTAGAGAGAATGGAGAAACCCAACTTCTCTTTTTACTCAAGTATGCTCAAATGGTCGTGTCTCCTTCCAATACTCAGCTTCTCCTTTCATTGTGGAAATGAAACACATAGGATGCCCTAATCGCTACAGTACACACACTATTACAGATGCTTTCACATAGCTATAGTAGATTGCATTATTTTACTGACTTGACACTTAACAAGATAATACATAATGTAACAACTTTTCAGAGCACTTAATGCTGACAAGACTAGTCATCGATATTGAGATTTTGCATGCCTTCATCTCCAATAATGTCTTCTAGTCTATTATTATCTATATCAAAATCTTCATCAAGTTCAGGATGGTCTGGATCCCATGTTTCTAATAATTCATGTAGATATCTCTTTTCTTATTCTGATAGAAAATTTTCAACTCTATCATCAAAGAGATAATCCAAGACATTTTCTCAAGTAGCTCCTTCTACCTTCATATATTTGCTGAACTCATCATGACAAGTGAAGGTAATGTTCCGGGGAATGCATCAGTATATTTCCTCGTTCAATGACTGCCCACATTTGATGATTAATGTTATGAAATCCAATGGCTCTTGATATAGTAGAATTACTAATTACTTCTTGTCGTTGTGTAAACCATTCTTGTCGCTAATCATTGTGATCTTTTAGATCAATTAATTGAACAAGATAATGGGCTGGCATGGCATTTCCATCTCTATATTCAATCACTATGATATGTACCATGGCATATAGACTTCTGTGATATGGAATTTTCGTTAGACCATTAAGAGATGTAAGAATCCAATGGATCATTTTAGACATACACTTTTGAAACTTAGTCTTAAAAAGAAGTCTATTTGGGATCTGGAATTTCCATAAGCCAAGCTATCATCCTGTATCCCTAGGCTTTCATGATGGGGTCATCTAGAAGGATTGTATTCACTTGGAATCTAACACCACCAACTCTAGATCTATCAGGGAAGAAGATTGTAGTGCCCCATGATTCACAAATATCATAGGAATAATCAAGTAGTCAATGCAGGATGCATACCAATCATTGAATCATTTTTCTTGAACATAGGAACATATTTTTTTCTTAAATATCATCGGGACCGCTTGAGTACTTCATTGTAACTATAAAAGGTTGAATCTTTATGTTACAAGATAGAGAGAAGACAACAAATCAATGTGTAATCTATTTTTTTGTATGAAATTCCAAAATGTCCATAAGGATTCTCTTAGAAGGAGAAACCCATTCTAGCAGTAATGACATTTCAATTTGGATTTGCTCCTTTTTTGACAAGAGTTTTGCTTTGATGATCATCATTGGTGAGTTAAGAGTTAAACTATCTGTCAGGGAATTCTTTGATCCATGTATATATTCAATAGAGAAAGAAAATTACTTATGCTATAATTGCTGACACAAGGCTCCCCCTTGCACTTGCATATTTGATAATTTTTTTTTTTTTTTCACAAAACCAAGTATTCCTTTGCAATAAGTTCGAATAAGAAAAAATTTTGGGGCTAAAAAGATTAAGCACTTTTCAATTCCCCTTATGACTGCGAGTATTTCCTTTTCCATCATAGGATAGTTGTATTCTACTTTAGTAAAACTTCTACTACAGCATTTGCAAAGTTTTCCCCCTCCTTTGATTTTGAGTACTGCACTCCAGTGCTCATTGTTGGCTTATGTCTCATGAATTAAATCATCTTCTTTACTAGGCAAATTAAGAACAAGAAGATTTTTGCACATCTTTTGAAAGTTTTTAACTATCTTTGAATCACTAAGAGTCCGTGTCCAACTTTTTTCTTGAGTTTCTGCTGCAATGATTTTTTTTAATTGAGCTAAATCTTTAATGAAATATGAAGTATATGCAAGACATTCGAAAAATCATTCTAATTGCTTCTTATCTTCAATGCTTTTAGGGAATTTTTCTATTTTTTCTAGAATATACTTTTGTAGAATGATTTGTCCAACTTTTATTTTCAGGCCTAAAAACTCTACTTCTTGCTCGACATAAATGCATTTGTTTTTACCAATAATAATACTATGATCAATGAATCTTTGGGTGACAACTAGAGTATCATATTTGTGCTATTCCATGGTCTTGGAAAATACAAGAATATCATTGATGTAAACTAGACAATAGTGATAAAGATCTTTTAAGATATTATTCATTCTTCTTTGGAATATTTGAGCTGCATTTTTAGGAACAAATGTCATTACTATAGATTCATAATGTTCTCTAAGGAAACTAAAAGATGTTAAAGGAATGCTTTCCTTATCCATTTTTATCTGCCAATATGCACTTTTACAATATATTTTCGAGAACCAAGAGGCTCCTTGGATTTTATTGAAACGAACTATTTTATTAGGGATATAATAACCTTCAAAAGCAGTATTATCATTAAGCTTTTTGTAATTAATTATAATTCTAACTTTTTGTTTTTTTCTTCAGCATGATTTCTCACCATGAAAGTGGGACTAGTGTGAGGATTCTTAATATTTCTTATTAATCCTTTATCCAATAGTTCTTGGTCTTCTCAAATGTCTTATCTTTGTCCCAAAATGAAAGAGGATTATCAAAGTAGAGTTCTTTGCATAAGTAATCTTATTGTTCAACAATCCACACTTTAAGAGATAGCTCTAGTGGTAAGATTGTTGGTGCTACTTCACGTAATGCAGGATTACTTTTTCGCGCATACTGGTTGTGTGTAAACTCAATCTTCTGATAAGTTTATGCTTAATTTATCAATAGGAACCAACTGGCCATTTATTATGAATATGATTTGGCTTACGATTTGTGCACATGGAAAATATAGCTTTTTAAAATTATTTTCGATAATCATATCATGGGAGGGTTGATCAGTAGCCCATAAAACTAGTATAATGCCTTTGACTCCTCCAATTTCTATCACTAATCCTTCTATGGTTTCACTATGGCTCATTATACTATTATCGGCTATTCTTACTTGTAAAGGATTTTTTGATTTTTTTTTCCGCATGGATTTTGGAAATAGAGATCTTTTTTCAAAACAGACATAGCAACCATTATTAATGTAAGCACACAATTCATATCTATTATATCTCTTTAAACATACGTTCATTAACGGTGAGCTAAAAATCGAATCGAAAAGCCAAGCCGAAAAACACAATTGAAAAACCAGTTAATCGGTTTGACTTTTCTAAAACATTCAGCTTGGTTAACCGAACCGAAAAAATTTTACGATTTTGGTTTCGGTTTCGGTTCAGCCATTTAACCAAAACTTACACTTTTATTAAAAAAACTAAATTTTATATTGATCAAGTGTAGATTTTATAATTATTAAAGATAAAACTAAACATGTAATAATGTGTAAATTAATATTTGGTATCTTAAATAGTTAAATTAATCAAAAACAGGAATGAAAATTGAAAATTAATAATTTAAATTAACAATCAACCGGTAACTGAATTGAAAATCTGGTTAACCGAGTTTTTCGGTTCGATCGCTGTTCACATTTTTGCCAAATTGAAAAATTTGGTTAACCAAAGTTTTGGTTCGGTTTTCGATTTCCAATTTTTGCGACCGACTTTCTCGTTAACCGATTTTCGGTTAACTGAATTTTCAGTTAACATATTTCTATCACCCCTAACATTTATTGGGATATAAATGCTATTAGGATTAGTATTATTGGCTTGGTAGCATATCTTCAAGTCATATTTTCGTCTAATTTATGCTCATAAATTGGTTCATTTTTTGTAACCAATGACTTTTCTATTTAAATTGATACTTCAATCAATACTGTGTCTTGTGGGTTCAAAACTCATTCTACTCATCTTGCTGGTCATACTAATTATATCATCTTCTTTAAGCTCTTCTTTGGCCGTTGAGACAGCTTTTCCCAATTCTAATCTCGCACTCATGCTTCTTAATAATTGGGGGTTAATTCTTATCTTCCCATTTTTATCAATTTTTTCACTTTTTTTTAATGAATTTTATGGGATTGGCAAAACTAGATATCCATAACCTATTTTTGCCTTCATTTGCATAATGATCTACTTCCCTGCAAGCAGCTTTTCTAAAAAATCTACGCCTTTTGGGACTAGGCTTGTTATAATACTTTCTTTTATATTTTTCTCCCATTTGCTTGTTAAAATTCTTTTTCTTTACAAAGTTTTGTTTCCTTATTTTCTTATGTTCATTTCCCTACTAATAAGGAGTATCCCAATAGGATAAAAATTGTTTCTTCATCTTCATATGTTTTTAGAGATCAAGACATTGATCATTTACCCATTTTCTTAAATAAGAAATTCTAGCTCCAAGCGTATCAATGATATCTGTTTTTCAAGCAATGTAATGTATTTTTCGTTGATTATGAAATTGATATGATAAGCTAATTTATCATAAAACTACCAAGATTGGTTTCATTATGTCCAATTTTGTAATAACTTGACCAAATTTAGCAATATAATTTTCTAGATATCTTATGTTCCCCAACTCTATGTTATTAATCTGTCTTTGTCATTCCCTTGCCTTTTCTTTAGAATAAAGCTGAGCTTCAATAAATTCAGTTTTGATTTCTTTACATAATTTTTTAAACATAGCAGCTGGTGTTTCAATCTTTCTTAATAAATTTTTCTTCATCGAATGAGTCATATTAGTCAACTATAGTGCCAGAAAAAATTTGTTCGATATAATTTAGAAAATTTCTAGCACACCATGCAGTATTCAAGTTCAAGACACTATTCATACTCCTTTTCCAATTCTCGAATATTTCTTCTCACTTAAAAGTCGATATTTAAAATGTATCATGTTTGACTAATTGGGTTAAGATTAATCTTTTCAAAGGACGTGGCTTTCCATGGGATAAATCCAAAGAAAAAATTGATTGTACCTCATGCTGGACCTTACTTAGGTCTCATTAAATGGTTGTTTCTTCTACGTGATTCACCAAATTCTTTAGGTTTTGGAATAACATTGTTAACTAGATTGGATTTAA
>NCQV01063438.1:8346-23173 GCA_002740545.1 Lophocereus schottii
ATAGCAAGTAAAGCTTCTTCAATCATTTCATAAATCACATCAACAAAGAAGCATTCACGTTCATCTTTAAACACAAGTTGAGAATAAGCTTTGAAAATGTTAAGCCTAACTTTCATGTGCATGACCGAGACATCAATCACTCCTGACTTAGGACACCTAAAATAAGAGGGATTTGCTTAGATGCATGATTAGGGTCTATGTCCAACAAAACAAAATTAACAGGAAAGAATCCTTTGTCAATCTGAACCAAGACATCATCTATTCGCCCCTAGGAGTCCTAACTGACCTATTAGCAAGCTAAAAGGTACAATTGGAAGGTTTCAGTTCACCTAATCCCAACTTTAAGTAAACAGAATATAGTATTAAATTAACACTAGAACCCAAATTCAAAAGTGCCCTTTCAATTTTATGATTGCCAATATAATATAAAATCTTAGGAACACCGAGATCCTTGAACTTAGGTGAAGTGTCACATTTTAAATGGAGTTCACTTGTTCACTTAGAAGAACCTTTATAGAATTGTCATCTTTAAGTTTCATTTTGAAAGTGCACATATCTTTAAGGAACTTTGCATAAGTCGGGATCTATCTAACCTCTTGTAAGAGAGGAAGATTAACCTTGACGTGCTTAAAGGTCTCTAGGATGTCATCTCTTTACTTATCTTTCTTAGAAGGGAATGGTGTATCCAAAGTTTGAAGGTAAGGAACCCTTGTCTTATATGTCATAATGGGGTTAGACACAACAGAAGAAGGGAAAGGGTCATTCTCTTTTTCAAATTCAAGGTCACTTTCCATGGCCTTAAGTCTTTCCTCTTTATCATGTTTCATTTCAATCACCTTGTTATCTACTTCTTTACCACTCTTGAGAACCATTACAGCTTTTAATTGTTTAAATTGTTGGCCTTTCGCATTCTATATGGGATGAATTGGAAGTTTTCCTTCTCTTTTACTTACAGCTATGGCTAGTTGTCCAAGTTGGGTTTCTAACTTAGCTATAGATTGTAAATGAGAATTAACAATATGCATTCTAGACTCAATTCCTTGGACCTTAGAATCAACATTTTGCACAACAGAAGTCGAGGTACTAAGGAGAGAGGTACAAACATATTTGAGTCTAAACCATTAAGCTAATGACACTTATTCCGGGTGCTCAAGTAATCAGATAAGGTGTCATCTAACTTAACATAAATAGCTTGGTTTAAACTCTCAAAATGCTCTTTAAATAGGCAGGAATGTAACTTGTAGCTTGATTGGATCGACTGATCAACACCTCGGTCAATAAGTACAGTAGCTGATCTAAAGGGTGTTTTCTTCAAACTTCAGCTGGATAAAAGCAACCCTTTTGGAAGCTAACTACCATTTTTTAGAGCTAAATTGATAAATATTTTAACCCTCTTTCAGGCCCTGAAAGCACGTGATAGATGCGTGCCAAGAAGCCTTTGAATTTCCCTTCAAAACTGGGATGTGCTGGATTACAGTCCAGATTGCAGTGTTTTGGACATGGGCTTAGTTGACTGACCTCCCATGCTTCAAAAGTACTGCAACTTATTTTATTAGCTCAAGAACAAATTAAACTAAAGGGGAGTAGGAATGGCAGGTATCTCGAAGGTCATGATCAAGACTGATCACGCTCACAAAGACTAGCCAGAAATTGGTTGAATTGGAGCTGGGGTGGCTTGACTATTAGAGGTACTACCTGATCATGTCCATGACTTCCTTGATCTCCTCATGGTTAGGACACACCTTGTTTATCTCCTCAGGGTCGAAGATGTCCTTGGTGCCTTGATCTCTATCAGATAACAAAGTCTAAATACAAGGTCAAACAAAAGAGGAATAAAAGCGACGATAATTACAACGGCCAGTGACTAACCTGATTACTAAAAATTGTAGCTTTCTAAATACAAATAATAATTAAATAATAAAAACTAAAGAAAAAGAGAACATGGAATTTGATTATTGCCCTCGGGTTGACCCACCATATCTACTCAGAGAACCCAGTAAGATTTCAATGGTATAACACTCGCTCACAAGTTTGTATGTTTCTCTCTTGTGTCTCTCCTTAATGGTTTTCTTTTCTTTTTTTTGGTTAAACCCTAGGAGGATGCTCCCTTTTTATAGCACCAAAGCATAAACTAGATTGAATTATAGAAATGCAAAAAATGAAAAATTATTACTTAGTGAATTTTATCTTATCAGTCATCTCTTTATCAGATAAAATTTTATCTCATCTTATCAAGCTAGACATAACTAAGATGTAAAAAGTTGGAACTTGACTTGGTTCAAATTGGTTCCCCCCAAGGAACAAAGACTATCTCCTTGACTGGATTGAGAAACAAAATCGAGTCGGCACCTTTCTTAGGACCCGATTTTAGGTTGGGGTTGATGACTTGATGAGCTCAAAGCCTGGCTTTTGTGGAGCTAGTTGAAGAGCTTATTCTTGTTGGCCTGCCAAATATATGTATCAGAGCATAGATTTTGTCATCAGCACTTTAAAACTCAAGGTAAAGATCAAAGTAGCTAGAAATTATGCTTACTTGTTCATCATTATGAGATGGTAGATCGTTGGGTTGTCCAAGCTCTGAGTTTAGCCTTTTGCCAATCTAGCATTGTTCTTTTACATGTCTAGAGGTGATGTTGTCTTTTCATCGGTACCTTGCTGGTCTGGTGTGATATTGACATTCACCGATCTAGCGATCATTTCTTTGGTCTGATACATCTTAACCTTTTGTTGATTTATCGTGATATTAACCTTTCCCAATCTAATGGACATCTCGTCGGTC
Organism: Lophocereus schottii; assembly: GCA_002740545.1. Lineage (NCBI taxonomy): Eukaryota > Viridiplantae > Streptophyta > Magnoliopsida > Caryophyllales > Cactaceae > Lophocereus > Lophocereus schottii. The sequence continues at coordinate 11,126 of NCQV01063438.1, forward strand.
TAATGATGATGTTAACCCCTTTGCGGTCTAGCAATGATGTTGACCCTTCCCTGATCTAGGGGGCCTTTTGCCATTCTAGTAATGATTTTGATCTTTCGGCAGTCTAGCCATGATGTTGATCCTTTACCGGTCCAGTGGACCTTTTACCAGTCTAACAAAAACGGCAAGCTTTCACTCATCAAATTAATCTTGTGTTGGTTTATTGGTGATAGTCACCCTTCGCTAGTTGTTCAAGCCTCTTGTCAGTCTAGCAAACATTTCAATCATTTAGCAATTATGATAACCCTTCGCTAGTCAAATGGACCTTTCAGCGACATAGTAATTCTTAATTTTGACCTTTCCTCAAACTTGGTGGCAAGAGAGCCTAAAGATCTCTGGCCAAGTCCCTATGAACTTAGTGCTATAAGAACTTGAATATCTGGTGCCAGATCTCTGTGAACTTTGTGGTGTGAGATCCTCAAGATCTGTTGACGAATCCCTATGAAATTGGTGGCATGGAAGCCAGAATATTTGTATCCAGATCCCTATGAACTCGATTGCATGGGAGCCTAAAGATCTTTAATTAGATCCCTATGAACTTGGTGTTATGAGAGCCTTAAGGTATGTAGCTAGATCTCTACAAACTTGGTGGCATGGGAGCTTGAAAATTTATAGCTAAATTCCTAATTTGCTATTACTTAGGTGTTGAGATGTCTAATCTGTGGGTTTTAACTTATAGATTGTTCCTAACTTATCATTGGTTTAAAATTGACCTTTCATTAATTGGCCATTGATGTTCTCTCCTTATGATAGGAGCTCACTGAATGTTAAAATACCCTCTTATACCAGGATGTAGATGTTAAGATGTCCCTTATGCTAGAAGGAAGAAGATGATGTCCTACATAGATAAATCCTCTTGGACCTAGTAACCTGATGGTTTAGAATTAAGCATGTTAACCGAGATGTTAAGATGTCCTCTTACGCTATGCGATAAGGATAAGGTGTCTTGTTGTGCTAGGACCTAAATGTTAAGATGTCTACTAATGCTAGGATGAAGACGATAAGGTGTCCTCTGCAGTTAGATCCTTTTGAACATAGTTACCTGATGACATGAATTTAGGTATAGGCACCCCTATATGGCATAGGTGAATTACCCTTTTACTGTATGGGTGATGATGCTTTCATAAAACCTCCTCTAAAGGTGGAGCCCCCATTTTGACATATCCTTATTAAGGCGAAGGTTAAAATATGAATGTCTTATGAAATAATTACATATTCGTCACCAACTAGGGTTGTGTGCACTTTCTGTAAGTTGCTTTAACTTACCTAAACACACACTTCCTTAACCCAAAAATCTCAATTAATAAGGGTGAAGGATTGGCAAGTAATTAGTCTAAGGACCCACACATGTATGGATGCAAATGAACTTGTTATCCCAAGTAAAAGAATGCATACATATGCTATACTGACTCAATTATGCTGATATGTAGACATGTGATGAAGTAACATTGTGTGTATACAAGGAGGGTCTAATGCTAAATTTAAGGTCAATTAGGTAAGGCCTAATATAGGTGCATAAAGAAGTTGGATCCATTAAGTATTGTGGGCTGAGGGGTGAAAGGTCAACGATTATTGGGTATGACCATGTCATATGATGTTAGTTACCCAAGACAAGGAATCACTCTTTTTAGTGAACGAGTAACCCTTAATTTTATGTTGAAGTGCTCCTATTTTGGTGAAGAAGGCCCCTATTTTCATTTATTATGTTAGATGTGTAGGGATATGATAATCGGAATAATTTCGCTAGGATAGTAAGCATAGTCGTTAGCATAAAATAATGTTGTTATCCCTATTCTGGGAAGTACTTACTTTGGAGGAAGCCTCAACTATGTAGGGAACTGTCCGCAAAATGATTTTGTTGGTGCTATCGAGATTGTCGCCGATCTGGTAAAATGCATGTTAATATCTTTATGCTGGGAAACCCTAGTTGTGCAGGGAAATATAGTGGAGCCCCCATCTTAGTGAGCACCCCCCAGCTTGTAGAATCTAATATTGGAAACAAATTTTTAACTCTTGAATTTACGATTATACTAAGGCAAAGAATTTTAACTTTTGGCACGAAAAAGGGATAAGAAGCTATGATTATTAGGAAGAAATGGCAAAATAGGTGGATGGTTTATTCTAGCCCGATTTGATAGAGGTAGGCAAGGGAATGCTTCTTTGTCATTGAAAATAAAGGTTTTATTTTCACTCCCTTTTTGCATAGTCCACCTTCTCAGGATTTTGGAGCCAACTACTCTTTTTTCTCTTTTTTTAGGAGACCAAAGGACCTAATGGATATGCATCTTCATAACTAGGCCTCAAGAGGTCACCTACGTATCTAATGCGGAATCAATCCAGTCATAACTCAAATGAGAAAACTCAGCTTAAAGGAGGCATACCCCTAGGAGGTCATTTTGGGTAGCCTTTAGGGTTAAGGTTCCAAAGGAAGGGAGTCAACATATTGGCTTAACAAAGCTTATGAAATGCCTAAGCATCCATTGGGTGAAGAGCTTAGTGTAAATTAGCTTTTTTTTTTCCCTTCTTTATTTTTCTTCCTTTTGGAGGCATTTTTCTTTCCATTTTCACTCATTTTTCCCCCTTTTTTAGACATGCCTGATGGTGTCATGATTTGATGCCTTTGGTCTAAATTTTCTTTTTATTCTTTTTTCCACATTGTCAACCATAACACAATCACACGCTTCGGTTAGGTCAGTTGTGGTTGTGAAATAAATATGTTCTTTAAAAGGCTCAAACAAGTTCCAAGTACTAACTTAACAGGTTTGACAAGTAAATTGATGTAAGCCTTTTATCCTAGGTGATGGAAAGCTCAATGGAATAAACTCACACCCAAGGGATTGCAAAGGAATAAGCTACGAACTCATGGCACTCAACTTGAGCTCAATAGATTCGAGACTAAAAGTGAGTTAGGGATAGAACTAATCTTGAATCTTGGATACAGAAACACCACCAAGACCAAGGTTAGGGCCCCTAAGATTGATTAAGATACAGAAACACCACTTAAATAAGTTTAGGACTAGACTCGAACACCACTCTAATCGGCCTAGTTATAGATAAGCAAGTTTAGTGTTTACAGTTGACAGGAGCAATGCTCTCTTTTCTCTTTCTCAATTCATGAAATCTAATTAGAAAAGTGTAGAATACAAAGCCTTATAGCTCAGCATACAAGCAGATACGTAGCTCAAGCCTAAGGAATGAGGCTTCTTCAAGATTAGGAAACCTCCTAATCTAGCTTAGTTCACAGTTAATGCTAACCCGTGAGTTACTATCCTGTTTCTAGGCTTAATCATTGTTAATTACAACCATTAAACCTATTTAATCATAAGGATTGAAGTTAAGCTAGATACTATGCAAGCAATTAGGGAAAAAGGCTGCTGGGCATGTGGGAAAGAAAAAGAGAAAGCTGCTTGGCCCCGGTTGTACTTTATGACTGGCCAGTGGTCTTGTTTCTGCCTTTCTCTCCTTAATCCTCATCGGATCTCCATTTGGTGACTTCATGAGTGTGTCTAATATCCTTTCAAAATGCAGGCTGTGTTTTGACGCCACGTTTCTCAGGCCAAACATGGGCATGATTTAGATTGCCACATATAGTTAGAAATCCCTGGATGTCATCTAACTCCTCCAAGTAGAATCACATGTTTTTGACCTGATTTGCCTGCCCAAAAGCTCAAAATACTTAGACTGGTCCAAACCAGGTTCCAGTCTGTATGGTTTAGAAAATTGACCTGGTTCTTCATCTTTTACTTAACCTGAATTTCTCAAGTGAAAGAGGTAGTTAACATCTTGGGGACCCAAGATATAAAGAAAATTGGAACTTAAACCTCATGAAGGCCTAAGTAATTAAGAACACAAAATTGTGTTTAAAATCTACCTTATGGCCGGTAGCTTCTGTTTGTGTGAGCCATCCTTTGAACTTGTGACCTTATTCTTAGACCTTCTGTACTTGTATGATCATGGTCAAGGTCTTGGCTTGGTAGGATTCCATCATCCTTCCCTTCTTAAAGAGATTTGATCTGCAAATCTGCTAGGGAATTATCTGAATGGTAGGGGCTCAAATTTGTCATGTTAAACGTGGCTGAAACTCTATAATCTCCTGGTAAATCAACCTTGTAAGTATTGTCATTTACCTTCTCTAATACCTCAAATGGACCTTCAGCTCTTGGCACCAATTTGTTCTCCCTTTTGGAAGGGAATCTTTCCTTCCTCAAGTGGATCCATACTAGGTCTCCAAGTTGAAAAACCATCTTTCTCCTATGCTTGTTGGCTTGGGCTTGGTAGGATGCATTAGTCTTCTCAATTTTGCCATTAACCAACTCATAGAACTTTTAAATCTCTTCCACTCTAGCTGTTGCATCCACATTTGGCTTTTGATCTAAAGGTTATGGAGTAAGATCAAGGGGGCTTAAGGGATAAATCCCATACAACACCTTAAAAGGGGATAGACTAGTAACCTTGCTTAGAGCCTTATTATAAGCAAAATCAGCATGTGGTAAGAGCAAATCCTAAGCTTTGGCATGAGGTTTAATCAAAGCCCTCAAGAGAGTGCCTAGGGTTCGATTAATCACCTCAGTTTGCCTATCAGTTTGGGGGTGACATATGGTACTATACATGAGTTTAGTACCCAACTTCTTCCATAAGGTAATTCAAAAATGACTTAAAACCCTTGTATCCCTATCAGAAAATATGGCCTTGGGGATACCATGTAATCTGGTTACCTTTTTGAAGTATAACTCAGCAATGTGTGTAGCATCATTGTTTTTATTGTATCGGATAAAGTGTGCCATCTTAGAGAACTTATCCACCACCACAAAGATTGAATCTTTGTTCCTTTGAGTCTTAGGCAGACCCAAGATGAAATCCATGCTCACATCCACCTAAGGTAATGTAGGGATTGGAAGGGGTGTGTATAAGCCGTGAGGTAAGGTGTGACTTTTAACAACTTGGTATGTTCCACATCTTCTTAGGATGTCCTGAACATTCTTCTCCATTCCTGGCCAGTAATAATGCTCCCTTAACATAACTAAGGTACTAGACTCTCCAAAATGACCAGCCAAAGAACCACCATGCACCTCTCTAATCAAGAGCTCTCAGGCGCTACACTTAGGTGCACACAGTCGAGTATATTTAAACAAGAATCCTTCTTAAATTAAGAAATCACCTTTGGGGTGCTTTGAACAAGCAGCAAACAGCTCCCCAAGACCTTCTTCATCAGCATATAAAGCTTTTAGATGCTTAAAACCAAGTATAAGCACATCCAACTGAAACAGGAGGAGATACATCCTAGATAATGCATCCGTACCTTAGTTTAACTTTCCAGACTTGTGTCTGATTGTAAAGTGAAATGACTAGAGAAACTCAACCCACTTTGCATGACATGAGTTTAGCTTATGTTGACATTGAATATACTTCAAAGCCTCATGATCTGAATGTAAAATAATCTCACTAGCAACAAGATAATGACTCCAGTGCTCAAGACATCGTACAATAGCATAGAACTTTTTATCATAGGTGGAATACTTTCTCCTTGAATCACATAACTTCTCACTAAAGAAGGCCAAAGGCTTGCCTTCCTAAGCAAGAACACCACCTATACCAACAGCAGATGCATCACATTCAATCTCAAAGACTTTCTCAAGGCATGGCAAAGCTAGAATAGGTGCTTAAGTTAGCCTTTTCTTCACTTCTTCAAAGGTAGATTGGGCTTTGTGGGTCCAATTGAATGATGTACCCTTAAAAATTTCAGTCATGGTAGCCATGATTGTACTAAAGTTCCTTATAAACCTTCTGTAGAAAGATACAAGTCCATGGAAGCTTCATATATCATGAATACTTTGAGGAGCAAGTGAAGACTGAATGGCCTCAATCTTGCTCTCATATACCTTAATACCTTCACCAGAAACAATGTAACCTAAGAAAGTTACCTCCTGAGTAAAAAAGGTACACTTCTTAAGGTTACCATACAACCTTTCACATTCATGAACAAGCATAATCTGATTGAGATGATCTTGATGCTCTTGCTCGTTTTTTCAATAGATTACAATGTCATTGAAGTAAACTACCACAAACTTTCCAATGGAAGACTTGAATACTTGATTGATTAGCCTCATGAACACACTAGGGGCATTAGAAAGACCAAAGCGCATGACAGGCCACTCATATAATCCTCCTTTAATCTTGAAAGCCGTCTTCCATTCATCTCCATCACAGATTCAAATTTGGTAGTATCCACTTCGAAGGTTGATCTTTGAAAACACCTTTGATCCATGTAACTCATATACTATGTCTTCAAGTCTAGATATAGGATACTTGTACTTGATTGTGATCTTATTTATGCTCAGCTATCTAGTTACATACGTTGAGTACCATCCTTCTTAGGAACTAACAACGCAGGCATGTCACAAGGCCTTAAAGACTCACGTACAAGCCCTTTTGACATTAGTTCCTCCACTTGCCATTGAATTTCTAAGGGTTCCTTTGGATTCATTCCATATGCTGGCTTGTTTGGAAGGATAGAACCTGGAACGAGGTCTAAATGGTGCTGGATATCCCTCTTAGGAGGCAAACCCATAGGTATCTCCTCTGAAAATAAGTGACAGAATTAGTGTATTAAGGACATGGCAATAGGGTGGTTTGGAAGGGGAGTTTCTAGGTCTTCTTGAACGATCAAGATCCATTCTCTAAAAGCCTTAAACTCATGGTATGAGGCCTTTAAGAGAGGTTCACTAAAGGTTAGTAAACAACCAGAATGCTCATGCTTTTTTTGAGGGTTACTTTTGTGCAGCTCGGATAGTGATAAAGGGACAAGGGTAATATTCTTCCCTCCTTTAGTAAAGGAGTATGTATTCAAGAATCCATTATACATCACCTTCCTATCATACATCCATAGCGTCCCTAATGAGACATGACATGCATCCATGGGGATAACATCACACCATAACCCGTCTTGGTAGTTCTTACCAATGGACAAAGAAATGAGGCACTGGGAATTAACTTGTAACCCCTTGCTTTGATTTAACCATTGTATGTTGTAAGGATGAGGGTGGCCCATGGCTTGCAAGCCTAGTTTCTTAATCATGCTTAGAGAAACTATATTAGCATAGCTCCCTCCATCAATAATCAAGGAGCAAATCTTATCTTGAACCATGCACTGAGTATGAAAAATGTTCTCCCTGTGTTCATCTTTGGCACCCTTCTGGCCATTGAGAACCCTTCTCAAAACCAACATTTCTCCCTCATCTGCTTCCTCCTCACCTCCTCCAGTGGTCCTTCAAGGTATCCCTCAATTTCCCCGTCATTTTCCTCCTCAATCTCTTTTTATTCCACGGCCTTCCATTCGGCTAAGGTAATCACCTTATGGTTTTGGTAGTCCAAGGTAATATGGCCTAATCCTTGGCATTTAAAGCATCTTCTTGTACTCATGGGGCTAGGATTGGGTCTGGTTGGAGGTGGTGGGCTCTTTTGTGTAGCTTGGGTTCATTGTGGAATTGGTGGGGAAGGATTTGTGGGCTTTGGAGGTGGGTTAGAACTCCCCTTATTAAAAGGATTGTTCTGGGGTAGAGGCTTGCTGAACTCATGTTTAAAGGGAAGTTTAGCCTTCTTTTGTTGCTCAACCTTGTGAGCAAGGACACACACATCGTCAAATGTGGTGTATTGTTGTAGTTTAACTACGTTAGCATACTTAGGATCAAGTCCCCCCAAGTATCTAACTATAGTTTGCTCTTCTGGTTCTTGAATATCACATTTGATCATGAGTTTCTCAAACTCACATATGTATTCTTCAACATTGAGGCCACCTTCTGTAAGATTATGGAATTGAGAGTAGCTATCCTGAATATAGGTAGGTGGGAGAAACCGTGACTTAAGCTTTGCTTTGATCTTCTCCCACATTCTGATCTTGCTTTTGCTACATCTAACCCTCTTGGCACATAGGTTAGTCCACCATAGACAAGCGTACTTCCTTAGCCTAAAGGCCACCAGCTTTACTTTCTTATCATAGGCACGTCCTTGTGCTCAAAAATTCTCTCTACCGTATGCATCCATTCAAGTAACTCATCTGGATCCAACTTGCCTTTAAATTCTGGAATCCCAACTCTCAAATCATTAGAGTTCGCTTGAAATCTTGGTTCCATTCTGGTCCTCCTTGGTGGTTCATCCTCACTTGACGAACTCGTGGGATTGCTTGCTTCTTCTTCTTCTCTTTGACCAAACTGGATTGGTTCTTCATTGATCTTTTGCTTTTGTTTCAAGAAAGTACCTAGCTATTTCTTTAGGTACTTATTCTGAGCTCTTAGTTCTTAATTGGAACTCTGAGTTCTTGATTTGAAGTAGTAATTTCATGATTACTCTTCAAGACATCATCAAGTTTCTCATCTAAATTCAAGCTAATACTCATTGTGTATACGGGCTATTTGGAACGGAATCAGGACTTGTGTTTAGGAAAGTGTTTGGGAATGATTCTAGAAGTGTGGGGGTGTATATCAGGACAAGGAGAAACTCAGCTCTGATACCAAATATGATGGAAAGCTCAATGGAATAAACTCACACTTGAAGGATTGCAAAGGAATAAGCTAAGAACTCACGGCACTCAACTTGAACTCAATAGAATCCGAGACTGAAAGTGAGTTAGGATAGAACTAATCTTGAATCTTGGATATAGAAAACACCACCAAGACCAAGGTTAGGGCCCTAAGCTAGATTAAGATACAGAAATACCACTTAAACAAGTTTAGGACTACACTTGAACACCACTCTAACCGGCCTAGTTAGAGATAAGCAAGTTTAGTGTTTACCGTTTAAAGGAGCAATGCTCACTTTTCTCTTTCTCAATTCATGAAATCTACTTACGAAAGTGTAGAATACAAAGCCTTATAGCTCAGCATGTAAGCACACAAGTAGCTCAAGCCTAAGGAATGAGGTTTCTTCAAGATTAGGAAACCTCCTAGTCTAGCTTAGTTCACGGTTGATGCTAACCCGTGAGTTACTATCTTGTTTCTAGGCTTAATCATTGTTTCCATTAAACCTATTTAATCATAAGTATTAAATTTAAGCTAGATACTAAGCAAGCAATTAGGCAAAAAGGCTGTTGGGCATATGGGAGAGAAAAGGAGAAAGCTACTTGGTCCCGGTTGTACTTTATGACTGGCTAATGGTCTTGTTTCTGCCTTTCTCTCCTTGATCCTCATCTGATCTCCATTTGGTGACTTCATGAGTGTGTTTAATAGCTTTTCAACTACTCAATCATGCTACTAGACATGGATTAGACGCTTGGAAGGACATCAACCGCCAAATGCACCAATTAGATGCAACCGGGCGGTAGCTGGTAGAATGCAGGTTGTGTTTTGATGCCATGTTTCTCAAGCCAAACATGGGCATGATTGGGATTGCCATATATGGTTAGAAATCCCTGGATGTCTTCTCACTCCTCCAAGTGGAATCACATGTTTTTGACTTGATTTGCCTATCCAACAGCTCAAAATACTCAGACTGGTCCAAACCGAGTTCCAGCCTGCATGGTTTGGAAAATTGACCTGGTTCTTCCTTGAATTAACCTAAATTTCTCAATTATAAGAGGTAGTTAACACATTGATGACCCAAGATATGTAAAAATTTGGAACTTAAACCTCATGGAGGCCTAAGTAATTAAGAACACAAAATTAGGTTTCAAATCTACCTTGTACTTCGTAGCTTCTGTTTGTGTCCTTAGCATAATGTGAGCCATCTTTTGAACTTGTGACCTTATTCTTGGACCTTCTAGACTTGTATGATCATGGTCAAGGTCTTGGCTTGGTATGACTCCATTACTAGGAACGTCCTTAAAGTTGCATGACTTATTGTGAACGGGATCATGAAATTGAAGTCACGATTGTTATCTTTTTAGATAATGGGGTTGAAGTCCTTGGCCTCTTTTTGTTTTTGTTTCTCTCCCTCACCTCCATCTTAACTTACCTTTTTAGGCTTTTGAGCTAGCCCCTCCTTTTTCTTTTTCTAAATATATTGATTCATCTTTAGACAAGAGCATTCTTAAAAAAAAAAAAAGAAAAAATGGAGAAAGTGTGAATGGAAGAGCGCATGGTTCAAAACTTGGACCCAAAAATGGGAAGATTGGTGGATAATTGAAGGAACTCTTTGACTTAAGTCATGAATGCAAGTTCAAGGGGTTAGTGCTTCCTAGATCCTCTAGTGTTTGAGGTATATAGTAAGCTTAGTGGTGAAAGCCTAAAAGGAAACACTAATAGGTTTAGTTGCCTATCTCGACATTTTAGATAAATGAGATAACCCTTTCCAAATAGTTATATAAGCTTTATTTTAAGATCTTGGGTCTAATGTTAAAACTTAGCATATGATAGGCCTATTTAGCTTGACCTTAAGTGACCCCTTTTTTCTTCATTTTTGGAACATGGAGTGAATCCCTAAATGAACTGAAGGAGTTTCTTAACTCTTAACTACTTAAATCTTTGTCTAACGAAGGTCCATAGGTAAAGTTTCATGGTCATCAAATTTTACACGCAATTCCCTAACATATCCCATTATTGACTTACTTCAAGGATTGTCATGGGAAGTAATCACTATTTAGCTTACACCCAAGCATCGTATATCTCGGCTTCCCTATCTCGATCAAGAAGGTGATAGTTTGAAGGGTGAGCACGTTAGATGGAATAGGTTAATGGTTGAAGGGCAGGTGGCGACATTGGATTCCCTCTCTCCCTTACCAACCCTTGAATCGTTGACCTGTGGTAAGGCAATAACTACACAATGCCAACAAGATGCAAGGAGAGTTAGTAGGGTGGTGGTCTTGGATTCGTTATGAAGGGGAGGATTGCTTGGTTAGCTAGAAGGCTTAGGCTAGGATTGGAATAAATAGGGTCAAGATGCTGGACTTAGGCTATTTATTTAGGCTAAAATGCCCCGACCTTGGATTGGGTTCTATATTGGGCTTGTATAGCTAACTTGTCGGCCTAAGTTGGATTTAAGTCCAACTCGAATGAATTGTGGGTTTAGAATTGGCCTAAGCATGGCTTTGATATGGTTCCCCTAGAATAGGCCAACTTAAAGATGTGCATGGATCTAGGTAAACTCTTACATGGATCTCATACCTCATGGATAGATGTGTGATGTGTGGACTATAGAATTATGCATGGATCACATATCTAGGTCCTAATTAAACTTATGCATTATGAATATGATGTATGATTCGATGCAACCTATTAGGCTACAATTCTAAAGGTCTAATGGGCTAAACTATGGTCGTTAATGCATAGATGGACACGTGTCATTTATGATGAGACCAAATGATGCATGAACCTTAGGGCATAGTTAGGCTATAATTGGTGTGCTAACACTCAACATGACCTTAAAATTTTCCAAAGATCGTTAAGTAGGCAGGTTATGTAAGAGTTAGAGTGAAATGGATTTAGATTGATGTATGAAGGATCTAGAAACTAACAATTTCCTATTGGACTTCAACCAAATAACAAGGTCAAAACCTACCAAACACGCATAGTCCATGAACATGGGCAGGCTTTAAAGGCCTAAAACTTGACTATATTCTTAGTTGGGTCAAACTTACCTAAATGATGTAACAAAGGAACCAAAGGTAAAAATTAACATAGGAACCTATCCAGGATCCTTAATTGGGTTGGAATCAGATTGTCCACATGCTATGCAATACTAGATTCATCTTTACTCAGTTATAGTCGATCCTTTATGTTGGGCTCTCTAGACACGACTAGATGATGAATTTTACAAATCCTAAAGTATTATGCATAGGTCCTGGGTAGAGATAGGTTTAGCTTGATCCTTTAGGGTTGTAAGCATTCATAAAATCACGCATACACATGAATTTCAATCTAATTCAAAGTTCTAAGTTATAGGGCTGGCAAAAATTCGGGTCCGGGTTAATTCGGGTCCGGACAAATCGGACATTCAGACAAAAATTTCATCCCGGATCCTGTTCGGATTATAAATCGGACATTTTAACCAGACCTGGACTCGGACCCGAATGTCCAATAT
>NCQV01063444.1:0-45080 GCA_002740545.1 Lophocereus schottii
TATTGGCGCCGGATTCCGACGGAAATTCCGACGGAATTCCGTCGGAATCCCCATCGGAAATTCCGACGGGAGGTGTCACCGTCGGCGATTCCGACGGTTTTCGTCGGATTCCGTCGGAATTTTTATCAGAATCCGTCGGAAACCGTCGGAATGCCCGTCGGAATTTTCGACGGACAACGTTTCCGTCGGAAATTCCGTCGCCCATTTCGAATTTCCGTCGGTCCCCGTCTCCGTTTCCGTCGGACAGTCTGACGTTTCCGACGCTCGAAATCCGCGTCACTTTTCCCGTTAGAGATGGCATCCGTTTTTGTAGTGAATTTATTACTTGGTGTACTCTGGTTGCATGGTCCGTAGAGTTGTGGTCTCCGGCGTGTACCCCCTGAACTTATGAACATATCTTTTGTGCTTTTATTTATTGCAGGGAGCTAATGTAAGGCTTAAACCCTAGGTGATGGTTTATTTTTAGGTGAAACTCTGTCCGTTTCGTTCAAGAATTCAAGAAGTCACTAACACTTCTAGCATTACGGGTAGGGGTGTTACAAATACCTTGTATATATGTTGGTGTGGATTATTGTTTTTTGAGAATTTTCTTATTTGACATGATATAATGTTGAGATTATATTTGAGTGACCAAAGATCTTATATGGTTTATTCGAAGACATTATATGATAGAGTATCATATAAGTTTTACATAATTTAAGAGATTGATATTGGCTAATTTACAAAGATCTTATCCATAATATATCCTTTGATTGATGGGGATAATTTATGATAATGACTAATTGACATGATGATAAATCTCTAAGATGTTTTCTTGGTTAATAAAGTTTAAATTTGAATTTGAATCTTAAAATCCAAATTAAGGATCATGTTGAATATATTAGACATAACACGACTATTATCCTGAGAAGCTGAATGCAGATTTATTTATGACCAATAAAGCATAATTCCAAGACTTCGAAAGCAAGTTCAAGACCTTGAAAATAGAAGATTTTTATTAAGCAAAGCTAAAGTTTCCATGGTTGAGAGATTATGTTGTAGTGGCTAAATGATACATCTTCACCAGTAAATACAACGAGGAGAAGCAAGCCCAAGGCACAAGAGAAGAAAGTATTGAGATCATACATTAAACTAGAACTTCCATATTGATTCGATCATTATTTCTAGTTATGGTAACCTCTTGTGGGGAAATCTTATAACAAGCACATTCTGCGGAGCTTACATGGATAGTGAAGTATTAAGTGGGCAATACTTAGTAGGTGACTTATCTTAAGTGCTTAGTTGAGTGGTCAATTGAGAGTGAGGGTTTGCACGATCGAGTAGATTATCCTTAAAGTTTCCAAGGGAGCCTTTGTAGAATTAAAAGACTCGAATTTGTAACTTTTTAAGTGAATAAGAAGTCAAGGGGTTCAAATCCTAAAGAAAGAAGAGCTTTAGGTGGTCACTATCCCGATTAGGAGGGCCAACATCGTAAAATTATCAACGTATTTTGTCCAGCATTTACGTCTACATTTAATTTTGCAAATATTTTAGTTTTTTCTAATCTATTCACCCCATTTGTGATGATTTGACTCACCTAATTGAACTCGCAATTGATATCAGAGCTGGTGCTATTTTTTGGACTTAACCACTATAAGAGTCAACCCAATAGCTATTAATCTTTATTTTTGTTGTGCACCACTTTTTACGAGTACTAACTATTTTTGCTGGTAGGAAATAGTGGAGCTCTATATTAAGAACAAGGGTCTGGATCTTTGGGTGATTATCGGGAAGGGTTCTATCATTATTAAAAACCAAAGGATGCATTTATGGATGATGATTACAAGATAATGTCCGCAAATTCTAAAGCCATGAATATACTATATTGTGATCTTACTATTAACGTTTGTCAATCTATTTTGCATTATAAATGCAAAAGAGATTTCGGATTATGTTTATTATTTATATGGCAGTAATGAAAATTTTTTAAATTTTAACGTGCCTAACCAAGATGGGATAGGCGAGATCAAGGAATCATAGTGGAATTTCTTGAAGATAACGCTAAGGAATATGCCCAAGAGACTAATGTTAAACTGGGTGATCTAGTTGCCATTAGTAAGAAAGTTAAAGATGATTCTTATGTCAAGCAAATCATTAAAGAAAATCAGCCTTATAGAGAGGTAGTACGTGAATTTGATGATATAATTCAAAACTTTTCACATATTGGTTTCAAGAACGACCAATTTATGGAGTTACGTGAAACAATGAGGAAGGCAAAGATCTTTATCGTTCATTCAGAAGTGGTAAGTTTGAAGTAAAATCGAGGCTTGAATTTTCAAATGATAATTTGTCTCCAATTTGTCATTTTTCTTTTTACGATTTAAATACTGCACCAAATTTTCAATTGTCAAATATTCTTGATTGTAGCATTAACTCAAGAAAATGTGTCAAGGTTGAGAGAGAAAAACTTTATCTCATTATCTTTTCTTGCACCTAACCCTTATGGACCCAAGAAAAAGGATACAGAAATATTGTTCTAGAAAATCAATTTTGCAGGATGAACATTATTGTGGCGAATTCTTACCAATGTTTTGTGATTTGGCCAATAGTGGACTACTAAGAAATGGTTCATGTAGATTAAATCTATGTCGAACTTCACAAAGAGAGACTCCATTTCTGGTGCATGGATTACCTAACTTAAAAAAAGCAGAAAAATATTTTCTAAAAAAAAAAAAAAACGGTTCTGTATGGTTCTAAAATTCATATTACATTGAGGGAGAGTTCAATTATATGTGCATATTAATTAAGTGTTAATTTGATTGTTTTTCGGTGAGAATGATGTCATAACCTATGATCTTTGCGTATGATTTCATGACCCATATACATCTTCTTTCTTGAATCAACTTTAATGCGTTTTCAATTGTACATGATCATTGGATCAAATTGATATTCAATTTTGATTAAGGAAATCGCTGAGCATACTTTAGTGTTCCTTGATTTAGTATCTCATTCCATAATCATTCCTTGGACTTGTAGTCACTCCATTTATGCCTTGTGACGAGATCTATTTCTCATTCATGACATTATTGGCTGCTATATCACTAGAACGCTGATGGGAAAATAGCTTGGTTAATTTTCTATAGTTTTTTATATATTATAATCTATACATTTATGTGTTTCTATAATTCATATATTAAGATTGCAGCCACTAATGTGAATAAATTATAAGGGGGACGATCATAAAGTATTTTTAGTAGTAATTATTTTATACAATCCTATCATCCTACGCACTTATCTAGAATATTACATATATTGTATCTTCAAGGGAAAACTTGATCCATATGTTATAATCTTTATAAATGTCAATACCTTCATGCCAATGTAGTTTTGAATTGTCGAGATTTTAGCCATCAATATGATTTTAGTGGTAGATGCTTTTATATTTTATATGAATCATGTTCGTTCTCCTGGATAAATATTGTAAGGAAGAAATAATTACATATTAGAATCATAGTACTTTGACCATTTACATTTGTCCTTTAAATTTAGTCTATTTGAATGATTTTTAATCAAGTACTTATGNCATGACTTGCATTCTACATAGTAAGTTTAACATCCATTTTGATGTATGCTTATGCCTAAGAATACATATCTTACTTTTTAACATTTATTTTATGCCATATATGATCATGAATGCATCAACTAACTTTTGTTGGGTGATATGTTCTGATCTAATTGTAGATCTCTCACACATCGTATTTATAATGGTGGTGATATTGGAAGTTTATTTTGGTAAAAGGAAGAGATTAGTTGGAATAACTTGCTGGACATTTATCCCTTACTTTGTCCACAATAGATCATACATCTCGTTCTACATAATACATTAGGATGTCCAGACCCTCATAACATCTTGTTTTTATTGTTAGCCACTTTTCTACGAAGTAACTAAATATCTTGATCTACATGCTAGTATACATAGCTTTGACTTATGGGATATTTAGTCAATGACCTAGCATTGATATTAATTGCATTACATATATTCAAGTTCCTAATGTTCAATAATTTTATATGTCAATGTCTATTATGAGATTATGCATGACATTCGTAGTATATCCAAATCAACGGGTCATGGTATATATGATTGATTGTGAAGATATATTATTGCTCGACATTTATTTCTTTTTATGCTTTGCATTAAATCTTATCATACACGCTTGCATATGAGTCTATCACTGTGAATGCTGATATCGATTGCTATTACTTTTGTGCTACACGACATATATATATATATATATATATATCACTATAAGAAGGCATTCAATATCTGTTGGGCAATTTTGACGGAAATATGGGTGGTCACTAATTTAAATAGAAATATTGAAGGAAAAGATAGTCAATCGACAGGTCGTGCATTTTGCTTCAATCGACGGGTCGTGCATTTTGCTGTAACCGAGGTTGAATTTGATGGGTGAGGACAAATTTTTTGATGGAATTCTCTGCCTAAATGATTTCACAGTGAGTTCCTGTGATTAACAGTGATGGATTTCAACATGTCTCATCAAAATCTTGCAAAGTGATTTGTGCAGTGACGGGTTCTGTCACATGACCCGCCAAACGTTTCTTAAGCTGTTAAATTTAGCTCACCAAAGTCAGCTCTAAGCAGGAAGTGGGCGGTAGACATGGGTGGAGAAAATCAAGTTGAATTAGATTACTCTAGTTACATTGTTAGGGCTGGGGAAAAAAATCGAATACCCAATTCCAGACCTAGTTGAATTGGGTTCGGGATGGGTTCCAAAATTCTAGAACTGGTTGTAGTCGGGTCTTGAAAACTTGGAATTGAAGTTGGACCTATTATCTAGTTACATGGTCCAATTAGTTAATTTTTTTAGAAAAATTGTGTAACTTATATAAACCTGTCTGAAAGTCTGCAATTAACGCGGCTATAGAAGCCAAATATATGTTGTCGTTAATAAGGTAACATTAACCCAACTTGACATACTTTAGATTTATGCATTACAAGAGTCCGGCTGGGGCAACCGTCTCCAAGCCCTCACATAGCAAGTTGCAGACCCCCCTTCGGTCCCAACGTCTCGATCCCTCAGTTCACCATCTCTAGTGACAGCAGGTGTTGTTCTCCAGATGATGCCATGACTTCTGGCTATATGTTGATATGACTAAATGTTTTTGTTAATATATACTAATATAAGAAGATGGTATTTTTTTATGCATATATGAAATGAAATTCAATTTTGAACGATCGATTAGCCAGCTTACTAGGTGTGTTAGTTCTCTCACAATATGAGAACCACAAATGTAAAATTCTAATGAAATGAAATGAAATAAAATAAAACAGAAAAAATTAGAAACCGATTACCTAGTGCTGGACCTAGTCCCAACCAGTTTCGACAACGGTTTCAAAAATCGCAGAACCGATTCCATCCTTGGTTGAGGCTTGTTCCAATTTTTCGACTCGGTTCTATGGAAATGGACCAGGTACTCGATCTTGTTCGGCCCTATATATTGCCTCCTTGTTCTCATCCGAAAACCAGAAAAGACAAAATCAAAATCCCATTACCACTCTTCATTTTCGTTACACACTGCTTCCCCTCGTTACTCTAGGTTCCTCCGTTTTCTGTCCTTGAACCTTCTGTTGTTACTCTATCGAGTTCATAGACCTAAGTAGTACTCAATTATCGATTTTTTTCCAAACTAACATTGAGTTATTTTTTTTTTTCTCCAATAGCACTAAGTTTACAATAGTTTTCCAAAGTAATATAAGGTGACCTTTTAACCTAGAGTAACAGGTAACATGTGTTTTTTTACTTTTTTAATAGTAGTAGTAGTAGTAGTAATAATAATAATAATAATAATAATAATAACAACGAGAGCAATAATAATAATTAAGGGGTCGTGGTAATCGGATAGTAGAAACAGGGGTTCTCGTGGGTTTTTTTAACATCATCATTATCATCATCATCATTATTATTATTATAAAACACAAGCTACTTGCTACTATAGGTTAATAAGTCATCTAGTGTTACATTAGAAAAATATTATTAACTTAATGCTATTGTAGAAAAAAAAAACCAATGCTATTTTAGGAAAAAATCGATAGTTGAGTACTATTTGGAAGTATGAACTCCTACTCTATCTATCTCTTCATTGAACATTCAAAAACTCTCTTTCTTGTTCCTCCTACCGATAATTCCCCCATTGTCATCCACCACCACCACCATGGTTGCTCATCTAACTTCCCGCATCACAGCTGCCCACTATTTCACTCTCCCATGGCGGCTCTAGCTTTGATGAAATCAAGCGACTTATTGGGCAAGGTATGGTTGTAACTCTCTTATATCAAATTCAATCTGTTGCATGCTATAATTTTGATTTGAAATTTTATATCCAAATTTTGAAATTTCTTATGTGAAATGTCAACAAATCTTAGGAATTTTAGATATAAAATTTTAAATCAGAAATTTTACAAGTTCTTGTCTTAAATTTCAAGATTTGAAACTCAAAATTTAGGATCTTAAGTTTCGCAATTTTTGATTTAAAATTTGAAGATTGAAAACCTCAAATTTAGGATCTAAAGTTTTACAATTTCTTAGATGAAATTTTAAGATTTGAAATTTGAATATTTTTATCTCAAATTTACAATTCTCATATGAAATTTCCAAATCCCAAATTTAAACCTTTCAAATCTTAAATTTCGGATCAAAAGCTTGTATATTTTCATTTTAGAAATTTCAATCATGTCTAAGCTTGAGATTTGCAATTTTGATCCGCGTCCTTTCTCCATCTTCCTTTCTTTAGTGGATTTATGATTTACAAAGGTTGTTGTCTAGAAGATCCTTCTGCCATGTTTTTTCCCCGGTCTAGATAATGATTTTCCTAAGCAACTATGCTTCATGAATAGTATATATGACAGAGGTCTGTATTAGTTTTTACAAAAATGGGTGTCACATTTAGGTTCAAAATACGATGCTGTGACTTTTAATATTTTTTTGTGACTTTTGTCGTATCTGGCTTTGACATTTGGATTTGAGAATTTAGAGTTTTAGATGTAAATCAAATTGTAACATTCTAAAATTCAAAATTTAATATTCAAAATTGGATATTATGGCTGAATGTTATTTAGGCTTAATTTTAAAAAATTTTTTAAAAAATAATTGTGATGAAAATCGGATCATTTTTCTATTAAAATGCATACTTACGAATTGTTAGTCCTTCAAAGTTTATGTGATATTGACATATCGACCATCTGATAGTGCATCATATTGTTCGTCAATCCAATTTTGACTGATGTCAAACCTTCAAAATCGATCCATCAAAATTGGTGGCTAGTTTAGTTGAAAAGACAATTTTGATAGTCTTTTTTCATGGTCAAATATTCCACAAAAATCTCATCACGAGCATCGGTTTTCGTCAAAATATGGCCAAATTTCTGTCGAAACTTCTGCCACTTTTTCCTGTTTTCTTGTAGTATACATGTCTTGATATGCAAAAACTCATTGTTGGCAATACTCGTGTACAATATTGTATGTATTAGTTATTTTTAAAAGAGGAAGAGAATATTTGGAGTATCTTACTATATATATTTTCAGAAAGGGGACATATAATGAACATCAAATGGTTGGTAGTATTATTTACGTGCTAATATCTCCTTTACACCCTATAAATAGATAATATGGAAAATTTATTTTTTGGGACTTGGTATATGTTTTAAATTTCACAAACGTACGGTTTATCGTCGCAACAATTACAAGTGTCGTCCTCAGAGATTTGTTGGAAAATTAAGTCACTGTCCTCCAAGCTCTATTCTAGCATTATCATCATGGGTAAGTTAATTTGCAGGGAGGCAAATTAGTATTACCAAATATCCAAGATAAAAGACAACAACCACAAACTCTACTTTTGCCCATCAAAAATCATAATCATGTTCTCTTACGATTAAGGTCAGCATGCTCACATGAAAATTTGTTGAGCTACCAAAGAACAAACTCTAAACATAAGCATGCTAAACCATGGGGAACTGGGGGGCTTAACCAGCTTGGTTTCCTCACAGTTCAACAATCGAATTATCACAATTAAATCAAGGCAAATCGAGAAGAGATGAGCAACTCCAAATTGACTTCAATCGAAAGCAAGCGACATAATTCCTGATCGCATAGCCAAGTACCCAAATATCCGTACTCTGTAGCAAATCCCAGAATAGAGTAGTGAAAGAATTGGAAATCGCAAGTGCTGAATTTCAAAGTTAGATGATGGTTTTCATTCCAATCTCCAACCCTCAACTTGATTACAATAATGCTCACCACTGAACCTCAAATCGAAAACTAGAAAAGTTGAAGATGAAGGAACAATTCGAACTGTAAAATCTACTCTATCTTCGCGCCTTCCCCTCCACCCGTTTCGGTCATGACCTCAACCCCAGTTGAAGCCTTTGAAGAATGCCGACTCCTCGTTGCCTCACTAAAGTCTTTAAATTCAATCCTTGAAAATGGCCGACTTGATGATTAGTAATTAAATGGGAGAAGCATTAATGGAGAAGAGCATTTATGGGCAACAAAGAAGAATAAGAAAACAGTCATGGCAGCTGAGGAGTCACAAACCTCTGGTTTACGCTGGGGAAGAAGACCATGGCTCAGATGAGGCGCACATGGTGTTTAAGTGGAAGAAAGAAAGATTCAAGAGCTGGGAAAAGCAAAAGGTGCATGTGGGCCGGCCCAGAGAGAGAGAGAAAGAGAGAGAGGCAAGGGGATAGCAGAGGGTGGCTTGGCTTGGGTCGCCTGTGGGCTTCGGCCTGGCCCACAGAAGAGAAAGAAAGGGGAAAAGAAAAGAAGGAGGCGGCCTGGGTAGGGGAAAGCTGAGCCGCTGAGCGCCAGCTGGAAGGTGTGGCTGGGCTTCTGCCCACAGTAGAGGAAGAAGAGAGAAAAGGGGGAAGCTGTGAGCTGGATTGCGGATTTGGGCCCAAAGCGCATTTGGACTGGTCTCAACCTCTTTTGTTTCTTTTCTTCCTCTCTTGATTCAACTTTTGGCCTCAATTGAGCATTTTGTTTATTTTTTTTCAAATCTCCCAAATTCCTACAAAATAAGGATAAACATATTAAAATGCTAATTTATTAATTTAATATGAGCAAATATTAGATAGTAATAGGGTATCAAATCTAATAACTTTGGGTTGACATGTGGCGGATTTTGAGGATATACTTGTTTTTCAAATTTAGAGGCATATAAAAACCCAATGGTTATTCTCTTGGAAATGTTAAAGGGAAGATGAATAATTTCATATATAATATGTAATCTTTCCATGTCTTTATACATGATATGGTCTCCTACCCTATGATTGAAATCATTTTAGTAAGGGAGAGAATATGGTTAATTAATTTTCTCTAATATTCTAGATGCGTGTTCTAGAAAAATTTTTAAAGTAGGAAAGATAAAGAATTTGAATAATTGACAATCTTATATGTTAATATGATCATCACCCGTGTTCTAGATGAAATATTTTGTTGATAAACCGTACATGTGATTGATTTTGATGATCTATTATAACGGAAGTTGATGACATATAACCCTTACGATCATTTTTTAGAGTTATGTTAAGGGGAACTCATGCAACATGCCATTATATTTCATATCCCTTTTTAATCATGACAAAGGGAGAGAAAAAGATGACGATGGTACGTATATGCATAAACTAAGGTATGTTTGTTGCTTCTATTTCATACTTGCCTTCAATTGCATGTGATCATCAAAAAGGGGTAGATTGTTGACTCTTATGTAATGTTTGGTTAGATGTAATTAATCTTGTAATGCAATCAAATTTGTAATTGTTTTTTTATTACCTTGTTTTGTTGTATAAGAATGTTGCAATAAAAGAACTATTTTATAATTATGATTACCACAAACTAAATAATCATAATTACATTACAAAGTTGATTGCATTACATTGCCATTACATTACATCCAACCAAACGTTACGTAAGAGTCACATATTGATTTTGATGATACCGAAGAAGATGAATAGTTTGCATAAGAAACGCGAAAGTAACTTAATATTATAATAATCATATGTCAGATATAATATTTATGGTTAGACTAATAAAATTTGAAATATATGTTTTGGACCTACTGATAAGGTTATGATATACTATGGAGTGACACATTTGAAATAAACTACATTTTTTAATTGCGTTATGCAATCTTAAAAGAAAATGTGATACATAATGGCATGAAGATCTTGACTTAACTTTTACGATAATGCATGAGATTATATAAAGACTTTTATGATATGATTTAGAGATCATATTTCGTGAGACACAATTAAGGATACAATTTAGGCTAATTGATTAGATTGCAAATTATATGAATTTTATCTTACGGATTAATACTAGATAGTGAAATAATCAAGATAGAATATCATGAGAAGTATCTTGAATATATATGTTAGACAAACAGGACTGATCTGGAATGTGAAAACAACTGTTAGGAATAGTCCACGTTTGTAGTGATGCTAGGCATCTACCAGAGTTGCTTTTGGGTGTCCACGTCCTAAACTTGAAACCCGCTAGGAATGGTAGGGAAGCTGTGGGAGGAAGGGGGAGAGTCTAGGATTTTCTGTCTTGCACGTATGCCTAACTAACCCCAGAACCTCCTTTTACAGGTTATGGGGCAGCTAGAGTTGTTGCTCTAGGCAAAAACTCGTGGCTGTCAGGCCTAATTAAATAGGCCTGATCAACAGCTCTTACTCGGCCAAAAAAGTTGCAAACACACACTCTCTATGAATTACAACTCGTCATGCTTCATACCAGGAGGAGACATACGACTAAAAAGTAACAAGTAGTGTTATATTAAGTTATCATCTGATTAACACAACGCTTTCACGACATATGATACCCCAAATCATCCTAAATATCACTAGTGGCATCTCTAATCCCTTATGCCATGATATATCATATGATTATATTCTTAATATAATCGCACGGGCTGATATTGGTGATGACGGATAGATTTTTCCTTAAATACTCATGGTGTTACGTCTTAGCTTAACTACTTTTCTAATGTACCCTCGTTGAACCGCATACATTGTGGCCCTTGAGAAGCACATTAAAGTGGCGACATCAAGTTTCGACTTCATACTATAACTTTATGTCAACGGGCATCATCCATAGGGTCACACAGTGACAAGGGATAGGGAGGTCAATTGTCACTTCTTGTACGGTTGTTTTTTAAGAACATACAGTATGAGATGTGTGTCATGACATACCTCCCACTTACCTGGGATCATCACTTTATAAGCCATGCGAATTTCCAGCCTAAATTATCATTAAAAATCTAACCTGAGCTACCAGATTAACATAGTAAATGCTAATCTTGACAGTCAAGATTCAACTTTTAAGGCTTTAATATGAAATTATATCTCAGATTCGACTCTCTCGAGTCTCATCTTAGACTTACTAAGGTGACTATGTCACATTTATACACTTCCAGTATGAGTAATCAATATTGCACACCTAGTGCCAATATGATTCAGTCTCATCCTATCAATTACTCGAGTGTCAGGGCAATTGCCTGTGTGACTAGACCAATCAGAAGCCTATAATATTTCAACATATCTAAAAATAAATCACAAAGCACTTGAAAAAAGAGCCTTCAATCTTTATTTCATAAATGCTCATTACAAGAAGAACGTATTTGTTATACGTAACAAGATTTCATTCAAAAACAAAACTCTACGAAGTACTAGACTCAATGAATGTGCTTTAAAAGCATCTCCATGAATCAGCTTAATTAGTGGATCAACGATCATTTTGTTAGTGGATATATACTTAGTGGCAACCTTCTTTTTTCTTTATAGTGTCTTGCACGAAGTGATAATGTCTCTTGATGTGCTTGGTCTTTTGATGGATCTTTGTATCATTAGCGAACTGGATGGCGATTGTATTATCACATAACATCGCTACAGGATCATCAACTCTAGGAGTGAGGTTAGATCCTGGAGGAAACTCATGAACCATATTGCCTCTTGCGTGGCTAGGCTATATTTGACATACTCCACCTCTATGGTCAACAGAGCTATGCAGTCTCGCTTCTTACTGCAGCATGATATGGCTTCCCTACCCTAGGTGAATACATATCCTGAGGTTGACCTGGACTCATCTAAGTCACCACCCCAATCAGCATCTGAATATCCTCTCAACTTAAGGTCCCCACCTTGATAGCATAGGATCAAGTTGGTTGTACCACGAAGGTAGCGCATGATTCTCTTGACAGCTTGCCAATGAGTAAGTCCTAGGTTGCTTTGGTAACGACTTACCAAACCAACTGCAAAGCAAATGTCAGACCATGCATATAACATGGCGTACATTAAGCTTCTTACAGTACTAGCATTGCTCATTGCCTCATTCTCTTTGTCTGATTTTGGGCATTAGTTGAGGTTCAAGATTAAACCCTTCTCAATTGGACTGTCTATGGACTTGGAATAATGCATACAGAATCGTTATAAGACTTTTCTGATATATGCCTCCTGGCTCATACCTAAAAGTTTTTTAGGATGATTTCTGATTATTTCCACGCCTAGGACATACCGGGATTCACCCATATCCATGTCAAAGACGGAGGACAACCACTTCTTAGTGGCTTCGATTATCTCTAAGTTGTTTCCAACAAGTAGTATGTCGTTAACGTATAGGGTAGGAAACATAATCCCCCCGGTTGATCTTTTGACATACACACAGTGGTCATTTGAAACCATGGGTAAGCCAAACGAAGTTATAGCGTCATGGAATCTTAAGTACGAAGATCTGGAAGATTGCTTAAGACCGTATATGAACCTTTTAAGATGACACACCTTGTTCTCTTGTTCCTTTGATACAAAACCAATGGGTTGGTCTATATAGATCTCTTGCTCAAGGCTATCATTGAGGAAAGGAGTCTTTACGCCCATTTGAAACAACTCTAAGTCTAAATGAGCAACCATGGCTAAGAGTAGGTGAATAGAGGCAAATTTCACCATAGGAAAAAATGTCTCTTCATAGTCTACACCCGCAATTCGTATAAGCCCTTTCACCACTAAATGGGCTTTGAACTTATCGATTGAACCATTTGCCCCATGTTTTATTCTGAAAACCCACTTGTTTCCAATATAATTATACTGGGGTGGAAGACCAATAAGTTCCCAAATCTTATTTCTCGCCATTGAGTCCATCTCATCCCTCATGGCGTCCATCCACTCTTGGTGGTTTGGTGCGTCAATCGCCATTGGATAAGAGTTAGGCTCCTCAACTTCCAAGGGAGTGCATAGGAATATTTCCTCTTTGATTTGGAAATATCGTCGGGGAATTCTTCCACGCTTACTCCTTCGAATCCTAGGACCTTCATTGTTTGTCTGCTTGGGTGAGGCATCCCTCCTCCTTTCTCTAAGAGGTGTGGAACCTTAAGTATTTGGAAAGTCACTTCCACTATCCCTATAGGGCGTGGGGTCTTGAACATGTGGACTAACCTTGTTCTCATGAGTAGACAAGTCTCCCCCAATCCTTTCGGATAGGGAAGACATACCATCTTTGGTGACTTGGTTAGAGTCCAAATTCTCCCCCTTACCGAAAAATGGTTGGATGTCTTACTGTAACTCAAACAGTTCGACATCCTTCATGACTTCACCAATGGTTGGGAACTCATCCTCGAGAAAATCGACATTACGTGAATCTATCTCTGTTATGCCACCATTAGGGTATCCCCCATACATCCTATATCCTTTAGATTGTGCGGGATATCTAATGAACACCATTTTGGTGGCTCTTAGATCAAGTTTTCCATGTTTATGGGTCGGGTTATGCACATAGTCAGCCGACCTCTATGGGCGTAAATGGTCTAAGGATGGCTTCTTAACAAACCATAACTCATGGTGTGGCAGGTATACTCTTACTTGGTGCACGGTTAAGGATATAGGTTGCTGTAAGCAACGCACCCCCCCTCAAAATTGATTGGGAGGTTAGCATGAGCCATCATTGACCTAATTGTGTCAATCAATGTGCGATTCTTACGTTCTGTAATACCATTCTGTTGTAGGGTGCATGGAATCATTAGCTATCTTTATATACCTTTTTCCTCATAGAACTCCTTGAACATATCAGAGATGTATTCATGACCTTGATCAGTGTGAAGGATCTTAACCCTACGTTCCAATTGATCTCTACTTTGCTACAAAAGGTTTGAACACATCGAGTTCCTCATAGCGATAAGATAGTAGGTACACATACCTATGTCATGAATAATTGTCTATGAGAGTAATGAAATAGATAGCCCCATGTCATGCTTTGACATTCATGGGCCTGCATATATCTCAGTGGACTAATTCTAAGGGATTAGATGCTCTCAAGGCCATACTGAAAGACTTCATTATTGCCTTGCCAGCTAGACATGACTCACACCTAGGCAACTTAACCCTAGTAAGTTGATCTAGAAGATCTTCTTTAGCTAGCCTGTTTATCCTATCTTAGCCCACATGGTCAACTCTAGCATGCCACTTAATAAATTCAGAATTGGAGTCGAAGTATAAAACAAAAGTAGAGGATAGATTATCATAAGAATCATCCAAATCAAAAACAATGAAATCTGCTTTTAAAGTCACTTGCCTAAACAAATTGCCATGATAAAACAAATCTAAACCATCTGGACGAAATCCAAAAGTAAAACCTAATCTTATTAAAGAAAATAAGAAACTAAGGAGCATCGTACCCAACCGCATAGAGGGCATCATGAAGGAGCAACTTGTTTCCTCCATCGAGTTTAAGCTAGTATGTTCCTACTCTAAGGACATCTTCTTCGCTACTAATCCCTAGTACGACAGTTCGTGAACCCACCAGGGAGCGATGAAACTCTATGAATCCAGTCTTATCCTGAACTATGTGTTTTGTTGCCCCCGTGTCTACAATCCATTAAGGAAAAGAGTTAGCAACGAATGCATGGGAATAAACATTCAGTAGTTTTAGTGGAAAGAGGAACCTTGGGTGGCTCAGGACACTACTGAGCGAAATGACCCTTCTTCCCACAGTTATAGCACTTCACACGTGACATATCCTTAACTCCATTGCCTTTAACCTTTTGCTTCTTGGTAGTGCCACCATTGGAGCTCTAAGGAGGATGGGGACCCTTCTTGGGCTTCTTGCCACTGTAAGACTTCCTACTCCTGGGCCTTGATCCTTGGGCAATGAATGCCACACTAGGAGGCGCATATATCTTTATATGCTCTTCCTCCATTTTGAGGTATTTGGAGATTTCCTCGAAAGTCTTGATGTGCTCACTGTGTGTCATGATTACCTTCAAACTCTTCCAATGTTTATTGTCATTGGGAAGAGCCCTACGCATATTTAGGACCTATTCTTCCTTGGAAACTTCTTACTCTGTGGCTTTAAGATCTCAAATCATAGCACTTATGGTTCAAAGGTGTTTGGAAATACTATGAATAGAGTCAATA
The DNA here is from genome assembly GCA_002740545.1 of Lophocereus schottii. NCBI lineage: Eukaryota > Viridiplantae > Streptophyta > Magnoliopsida > Caryophyllales > Cactaceae > Lophocereus > Lophocereus schottii. The sequence goes on from NCQV01063444.1 coordinate 15,458, forward strand.
GCATACTGCATCCATTTCAACTGCAAGCTACGCAACCTTGTAGTAGATGTATACCCGAACCTAATCTTAAGCTACGCCCACATGTCCTTGGTAGTGGGAAAGTGTTCAAACTCACCCAGGAGATCTTCCTGCATGTAAGATAGCATTGTGTAGCATGCAGAACGATCATGTTTGAACCATGCTTGGTACACCTTCAGGCTCTCTTGATACTCCTTAGTAGCAGTTGTATCTCTGCCTTGTTCATCCTTGTCTGCCAGAGCAGGCATAGAAGAAGTCAAGAGGTCCAGCATGTCGGCATCATTTAAGGCAAACTGGACCTTCAGACGATAGACGTCGTAGTTCGTGCCATCTAGTTTATCATTAGATTGCATACAACCTATCATGTTTTAAGCTGCTATGTCTGGAAGTATATTTTGTTTGTAAGACATATCGTTTTAATAATTAAATTATCAAGAAAACCCCATCATTCATAATATGCATTTGAAAATTTTGCTGAGCTCATGATCATCACATATAGATATGAATTTTGGAGCTTCTTTAATTTAATTATTATGTAACTTATAAAAGTCTTATTAAACTAGTTAACATTTTAATTGGTGACTTTCTTACAGATATTCACTGTTAATTGTGTAAAACATGCTTGCAAAGCCTTATATTATATAAAGCTAATTCATATAATATATCTTATATATAACATAGTCATATATCCAACTCCAAAATTCATATTACCAACGATTTTATATAGTAATAAGAAAATAAAAGCAAAAATATAATCCATCAAAAATATAGGGCAAACGCATGGCCACATTCAACATATAAAATAGATCATGGGAGTAAATATTAATCTGTCTATGACGACCCAAAAATTGACATAAAATTAATTTGGCCCAAAAATAAACAAAAAACGGCCCAGAGAGACCGCGACCCTTTTTTTTAGAAGTGAGTGATATTCACTTACCCCCCAACCCTTCACTAACCGTAATTTGAGTCTTCACTCTATCTCTCTCTCCTGCCTACCTGCTTCTCGAACTCTCTCTCCTTTTGGCTTTGAAGGCATCATCTGCCTCCTCTTCTCAGTCCCGAAATGGAAACCTTACTCCCCTCTCAAAACTTTCACCCTCTCTGCCTTTTTGGGGATGGGAAAAACGGAGCACCGAGGCTCCTTCGTTCAGCCGTGTCACCACCATCGAGTTTGTCAAGGAAGCGATCTTGGCCGGAAAAGGAAAGCCTAGATGATGAAACTAAAAAACACCACTCACACCACCACACAAAAATGCTCTCAGCCTTTGATCTATACCAGCTTGATGATAACTGAGAGCACCACTGTGTAGATCAGCCGGAACCGAGTTCGGGGAGGCAACCTACGTGCCCAACGCGCCATTGAGGCGGTGGCGCATGGATGCACGTACTTCCAAAAATGGCGATTTTGCAATTTTCTTTCTATGGTTGCATGGATTGTCGTGTGTGGATGGCAGACGAGGAAGAAGGAAGCATGAAAAACCCTTCATCGGAGGCGCATGAAACACACGCGCCACCCCTCGTTGTTTTTTCCGATGGGTTAGGTCTCGATTTGAGTCTCTTCTGGCCCCATTCTTCCTCCTTTTCTTTATTATTATTATTTTTGAGACTCGATCTGGGTTTTAATGTGAGAGAGATTAGGGTTTTTGCTTCTCGGTGATTAGGGGTTTAGCACTCATCTTGATTTAATTAACCAACATGTTAATAAGGGTTTAATTAAATCTAAGTTGCAACATGTTAATATTCTCGAATAAAACAAATTGCTTGCAGAATATTAGGCATAGACCAAATCATATGTTCTGTTTGCCTATTTGGTTTATGAGTTATGAATCGAAAAAATCGGTCCCTTTTTATCAAAGGTAACAAACTGGGCATGCTAGTATTACACGACATATGCATCCATGAATCTGATTCATCATGATTAGGTTCAATAGCGTAATAACTAATCATGTTTCTTGCATATCAATCTTTGATTAACACATAATTGCTTAAAGAATCATGCTTCTAAAATATAAGCATGTTAAGCATGAATTTAATTAACAACATGAATTAATTTGCGATATGGGCATACATGTTCATCAGTTATTATATATAAATTTTCAATCTTTAGTCAATTCAAGACATTAAAGTCACATAAGCATGCTATTAACTTGCATAATTATGAAAATTAAGCAACTAATCATATGGTCTTGTTCTCAAAACTAAGCACACCTGTTATTCAGATCATTTAACGCATTAAACAGGACTAATCTAATAAGTCTAGGCTTTGATACCACTGTTAGACAAATAGGACTGATATGGAATGCGGAAACAACTATCAGGAATAGTCCACGTTCGTAGTGATGCTAGGCGGCTACCAGAGTCGCCTTTGGGTGTCCACATCCTAAACCCCAAAACCTCCTTTTGTAGGTTATGGAGCAATGAGGGTTATTGCCCTGGGTAACACCTTCGTGGCCGTTGGGCCTAATTGATATGATATAAGATTGAGATTATATTTGATTGACCAAAGATATTATACGATGTATTTGAAGACATTATATGATAGAGTGTCAAATAATTTTGCACAATATAAGATATTGATATTGGCATTGGCTAATTTATGAAAGATCTTTGATATTGCTTAATTTGAAGACATTATATCATAGAGTATCACATATAGTATAATCTTTTGATTGATTGAGGAGAATATTATGATAATGACTAACTAACATGATGATAAACATCTAAGATTTTTCCTTGGTTAACAAAGTTTGAATTTGAATTTGATTTTGAATCTTAAAGTTCAAATTAGGGATCATGTTGAATATATTACTCATGATATTATTATCTTAGGATTGTGAATGCAAATTTATTTGCGACAAGCAAAGCATGACTCTAAGACTTTGAAACCAAGTTCAAGGCATTGAAAATAGAGCATTCATTCAAGCAAATCTAAGTTAAAGTGGCCATGGATGAGAGATTATGTCATAATGGCTGAACGATACAGCTTTGGCTATAAACACAAGGAGCTAAAGTAAGTCCAAGACATAGGGGAAGAACATATTGAGATCGTACTTTGAGCGAGAGCTTGCATATTGATTCATTCATTACTTGTAGTGAGGATAATTTCTTGCAAGGAAATCTTATAATAAGTTGGGGAGAACATACTTGGATAGCGAAGTGTTGACTGGGCAATACTTGGTGTGTGACTCAATTTAAGGTACCTAGTTCAGTGGTCGATTAGGAGAGAATATTCTCATGATTGAGTACATAACCTCAAAAGTATCCAAGGAAGCCTTTATAGAATCGGAGGACTTCAGTTTATAATTTTTAAGTGAACAAGAAGTGGAGAGGTTCAAGTCCGAGGGTAGAGCCAGGATTCAAAACAAGGGGTGTTAAGATTAATCATACATGTAACGTAAACTTTAATAGTTCTGAAAATAAAGTGCACAGTTAATATATTCAAGGAAGTTGTCCTTAATGTGATCTCATCTTTTGAAAGTAAAGCATGATAACGTCATTGAAGAAACTTTTGAAAAGATCAATCTCAAAATAAGTAACAACAATATCATTTAAAAATTCATCTGATATTTTATTGTGTAATTTTATCTTAATGAACTTAATCGTATAAAATACTTTTTCAACGATTACGGTGGAAACCGATAAAATCAATGTCAGCTTCAAAAGTTGATATAGGTAGAGAAACCTCAAACGCTTCTTTGTCAGAACCAACTTCCTTGAAAGTTATGTTGAACAACCTCACATCATCATCTACTTTAGCGGTGAAAGTATCAAGTTGACAAGCAAGTGCCTCAATGGCTAAGTCATCAAAATCATTTGGATATAGCTGAGCCATTCTTAGTATCTTATTCTTGTCAAAGATAGAGAATGAGTCACTAAGATTAAAACAAGCCACCCCAAGAAGAAAATCAGTGGTCATTTTAGAAAAAAATGACTATTAAGTTCCTACATTTGTGTACCAAGAATTATGTAGAACACCGATAGTAGTGCTCATTCGTCATACTGGAAACTCTACGTTTGGATTTTCCTCAAATAATATGTAAGTCATCAATGTTAGGAATCTCAATATCATATTTCACACATAATGAAGAAACTTTATCATGCAAATCATTCTATCCTTGATCCCTTATTAGTTGTAGCTATCTCTTAGCAGTAGTAAGGAAAGATAAGCACTAACAATATCTTGGTGTCTTCTTGGCGAAGCCTGACTCAATGCATTTGTAATACCCAACACCAATTTCATCAAATGTAATAAGAAACCAAACTCAAATGTCTATAAGGCATCTGAAGCATCTTGCGTCGAGACCATTCCACACCCGGAAGCATGATCATTTGTGCAATAAAGACCCAGCAAGCAAAGTAGTTCTTTCCATGATTATCCAGTGACTCGAGTAAATTGACTATTTTACCTTTCCTTCATTTCGTACTCTACTCTTCCATTTCAAGTTCCTCCTTTTTAGTATCCAAACAAGAGCACCCCTTCTAACACACAAAATTTATTCTCACAAACAACTAAACAACGAAAAAAAGAACATGACATTTGCTCTCTTTATTTAGCATATCGTGCACTAAAGCTAGATGGGTACTACAATCTATATTAATAAAATTTTATGGTATAACTTGTAATTGATTTGTTTTATAAAATTATTACAGAAAACATCCTCGAAAACATAGAAACAGAAACCCACTTATCCATTTACTAATCAAAAATAATGTTCTTGTGTGTCCTGATGACAAAAACTAAAGACAATCCACTAGTTTATTTTCAATCTATGTTTTTCGCATGAAATATATTTAATTAAGCGTAAGCACATTTATCGTAATCCTGCAGCAAAAGACGATCGAACGTTAGCTTTGAATCACTGGTCAAGGAATTAACTCACTAATTGGAGAACCTTTAGGATCCCACAGCCTAAAAGCCCTATGGTTTTGTGTAAAAAACTATCTTTAGAGAACCCTTAGTGATTCTTATTTGTGTCATTCCTCTTATAATGATCCCCTCTTTATATTAGATGGACTAGTCAAGCTACTAGGGTTTCTGAGGCGACCAGCTATCAAAAGTAGAGTTGGGTAGCACCCCTAATGGTTGTATCATCTCCTAAGTCCAACATCGCCTACTCACATATACGGGAGTGAATTATTTTCATGTTAAGAAAAACTGATTTTTTTTTAATTGATGCCCAATGTTCACACTAACCAAATAGGTCGTGCAACCAACATAATTGTCAGAGATTTAGGCCATACATCATGGGAATATATAGCTTATAATCGAGAATAGCAAATTAGTAGTTGGAAGTATGCAAGTACCCTATATCATTTTAATCTCATTAAACTATCTCACCTTGATTTCATCCAACAATCATATTTCATATTCACAATTATAATTCATATGTCATAAATAGTGCATTGGTGAATAGAAAGTATATCGTTGGACTAAATGATTCATGATCTTGTGGCAACATGCTAAGATAACAAACATTGAATCGAGTCTCAAACCACTGATTGCAGTAGTAAGGGTACAAATATAAGGCCATAACCTTATGGGATTTCACACAATGTCTGACACCATATAAGTTGAGATCTAACTTATATTGACCCGATTGATCATTTCTGCACACATAGTATGAAGCATGTGCCACAATATTTTCTCCTTTCCAGTGGAGCACATGTCTTTTGGTGCTAAACCAAAATGTTATATGGATGATATTTGGACACCTTATTATCCAAACTTAGCACCAAAGACCACTTAATAACTTGAACACACATCTGGCCTCTTTAAAGGTTGGCTAGGTAGAATTTATTTTACCCATATGTTTTGATGACCTTCTATCATTACAAAGGTTGCATTCATGATTTTGAGTTTCACATAACGATACTTGTGATAATTTTATTTACAGTCTTATCTCATCTCCCATTGTAAGGCTCCCCTTGTTTGGAGCCCCTATGGTTGGGACATTTAAGTGTTAAAAATATGCATCATTTTAGGATCATTGATGGCATTTCTTAAGGGATTGCGTGTTTAGGTATATGATTTATACCCCTTTTTCTATTTTATACTTGGGTTTGTTTCTTTGATGCATTTTGCAGGTTCTTAGACCGTTTGACCCAGTGTTGACCCTCAATTGGTAAATGTCAACATAAGTGCAAAGGTTATTGGATGCAAGATTCATTAAAAATGCTACTATCTAAATTAGTTGGCAAATAAAGCATGTGATGGGGATGAATACTTGTCCCTTATGATTATTAATATTTAGGAGAAACCCAATAGCAATTGATGCTCCTCTTTGGATTCAAAATTAAGCAATCAAGGTTCTTGTGAGATTAGAGCCTAGAAAAAGCGGTCCTTAAAAAGATAAACACTTTCAACTCAAACTCTTACATAAAATCTTAGAGCCACCAAAGAGAAATTTTAAAGGAAATACTCCAAATTACCACTGAAGAGATAAAAATTGAGAGGTTTTGGAGAGACGAAATGACATCTACCCCCTTCATTTCATTCATTCATCAAATATGCCATTACATTGAGGGGAATAGGCCATAAATACCCAAAATAAAGGGAATCATCTAATGCATTCGTTGGGCAAGTGGAACAATGGGAGTCCTACAAAATATCTTAAGAAGTAAATAAAAAATTCAAAGGTAATGACAAATGTTATGAGACGTAATATCCATGATATCTTTCACATCTTCTAGGAAGAATTTGAAGAGTTGTACTCTACCACTAGGGACAGATCCAATTAGAATGTCTTACTTGGTGGGTGTAAATTCATTCTGTAATGAGAAATGCCATGGTTTACAATTGCATTTGCATCAAATTAAGCTGAAACCTAGATGGTTCCAACAGTTGATTTTATTTGTACTCCCTATATTTTTAATTATTTCTCTTTCCAAAAGGAATCCAAGGCCAACTTTCAACACACGAGATAAATTTTACATCATGGAGAATTAAGAAAACATCTACTTGTATCAATTGGGAATCAATAAGTGGAAAGAAAAATTCACACAAAATTCAGAAAAATACCAGTTAATCTACATTAGCACATTAGAGATTTTTGCAATTTAGGGAATTAAAATGTAAACATGTAGTGGAAATAGTTATATGTCCTAATAGTAAACTCGAGGATTTTGCAATAAGTCATAGACCATTACTACTTGAGGCCATTTGCCAGGGGAAATATCATCAAAGTGAGCCTATGCGCTAAACATTTGTGTGAAGTGACTTTTAGATAGATGAGACGATCTTCATATCTTGGTGCAAGGCTAAAGGTGTCTAGACATGAATTGATCTCACTTAAGGATTTGAAATCCGTTCACACCAACCTCAAGTACTTGATATTCCCATTGGGTTTAAAAATATGTAATGTACAAAGAACTTGATTGAGACTATTGCAAACGTACGGGTAGTAGTAGTATAGATAAAGATACTGTTTCTTAGGGACTAATGTAACTTACTGAGTCTTGTCTCTTAGACTGTGCTAAGTAAACTTCTAATTCAATTGGTTTTGATTTAACAATTTCTAATTCACTATTCTGACTTAATCAAGATAAAATATGTCTAGGAATTCTCATAGTTATGAAAGAGTGTTGGATCAAAATAACAATTATGTGCTTTTCTCTAATCAGTTAATCTCGAGGAATTGCAACCTACCCAGAAATTTGATCTATTCTTTCGAAATCAATCAAATTTGCCTAAACTAAGCAAAAGTCAGTCTTCAACTAATTTGCCTTAATTCAAGTTTCATATATTTCATTGCTCTCTAGTTTTCCTAGCATGCAAATCTCTCTTTTAAGACAACTCCTCATTAGGTTTGATCAAGCAGTCCAACAACCAAATGTCGCCTTTCAGTTTTTCATTTGTTTGTTTCAAGTGAGCAAAGCACATTTTGGCCAAAACTCCAATCATAATAATACAATTACTTGATGAACAAAATCAAACCAATCACGAAAATAACACAATTCTATAAATTAAAATATGATCCAACTACACCGCCACAAACTACTAAATTCCTAGACAAAAGAAAACTCCTCAGACATTATTAAGAAATAAATAAAACTAACTAACAATCTGACAAAATCTGAAAGAAAGGCTTGACTGAGATGGCTTTTAACCAAAGGCTTCAAACCGCTTAGAAAACCAAACACGTACACTCAAGATTTCTCACCAAAACTAAAAATTAAACTAGAAACAACAAAATTTAAGAAAGAAAGAAACTAGGCTAAAAGTCTAATCTATGCTAACTCTATGCTTTTGGTTGTGCAAGGATTGCTTTCTACTGCCTTAAAACGGGGACTTTTATAGGGAGGCTTGCTTGACCTCAGCTGCACAGCCGTAGGAAGATGAAGAGGTAGTAGTTACAGGCTCACCACGGTCCGTGGCAGGTACTACTGTCTGGGCTGAAATCAACTTTGTACTCTTTTCTTGCTCCACGGGTGTAGCAACACATGGGTGTCCGTGGGGGAGGTCAAGATACATCTATTTATGGTTAAATGCTAGGTAAAAAGGCTTAAAATCCAGTAAAACACATAAAACAACTATATCGAAGCATAAATCGAGAATCGAAGTGTAAATAATAACATAAAGCACATAATTCTCCTAAAAATCGACACAAAATAGCCTTAAAATAATGTACACATTAAGCAAATTATCAAACTCCCCTATGCTTAAACCGTTGCTTGTCCTCAAGCAATGCAAAAAACAAAAATTTACACAACCTCCTTAGAATAGACATATTTAACATTCAAATGGCAAAATTGATCCAAAGGTAGCCCAAAAAGATACAAAAATCATTAACAAATAGAATAGGGAATGAAATTTTCAAAAACCTTTTTATAGACCACAATGTCAAACTTAAATCAATCTCCCCTAAATCGTCAAATATAGTCATTCCAGTGTATGAAACAAGTAAGGCTAGCAAAGCTGGTAGAACCTCACTATAGTTATGTGGCTCTCATCACTCATGTGTTTATAATAGTGAAGGCTCACTTAATTCTCGTTCCTTAGACTCAAATCTACCATAAGCTTGACAAGACTCTTAAATTCGCCATCACTAAAATGCAAATGCACTAGACAATCATGAGGACTTTCATAGGGTTGTAACGGGGCTATGGGTAAAGGTAAGAGGGTAGCAAATGCTTTGGAAATAAGGAGGTAGAAGCCAAAGACTAAGGACTAAGAAATTCCAATGCATCATACAACGCCCTTCTTAAACCAAATCAATTCATCAATGAAGTACATCCCCAATTGAAAAGAGCAAGAGTTGAAAATCAGAAATATCTTACAATCCCACCAAGGCTAACCCTTTTTTTTGATTTTTTTATCATTTCATTTGTGTTTTTTCCTTTTGCTTCTTTTTTTTTTTGTTTTTTTTTTTTACAATAAGGATAGCCAAGGGGAAATCCATAACCAACTTTAAATTATAACTCTTTTCTAAACTTTGTATAGTAAAACAAGGAATTTTTCAAAATCTCACATTCCTGCACCAAATAGCCCTATGATACTTGATGCAAAAGAATGAAACACTCCTCTAGTCTTGGCTTAAAGGTAAGACAAGTATTTGACCATAGACTATAATAGGATGTTCAAATTAAGAAAAATAGATATAGGCTCAAAGGGACTAGCAAGGGATACAATACAAAACAAAGGAGGCTATTTTGTCCTGGGGTTTCAACAAATCAAAAATAAATTGCCTCAACCATATTGTCTAAATGCATATGCGAAATGTGATTTTTAATGAGAATCAACGTAAGTTCTAGAGAAATGACATCAAGGAAGAGTCACACATGAAAGAAATATAAGACTAAAATGATGAATAGCCTTTAAAAGCTCAAAATCTCACGGGACATCTACCAAGGTCAAAACTAGCTCACTAGTAAACATACACCAAAATCATGTAAAGACTCATGGTGTAAATCAACTCACATCCAACATATGGCCAAAACATAGAGATCATTTCGAAAACTCATTCACAAACATTCTGTGTACAATTCGGTTGAATCAAAGGATCAAATTAATTATAGAAGTCTACAAATCTGTAAAGATCATCATCGAAGTTTTTTTTTTCTTTTGATTTTATTTTATTTTTTTCATGTTTTCATTTTTTTTATGGATGCTCCTACAAATAATGGAAACTAACATGCAAAGAAACTAATAAAAGAAATAAACTCAAATGCAACTCAGAATGAAAAGAAAACTAAATGCACTACTAAACAAAGCTAAAACCAAAAATCAAAAAGTACAAAAACTACCACTAACTAAATATACAAAGCACAAATGCACCAAACTGAAATAGGAATCAGATGTAAGATATAACAACTAACTAAGTTCCCCATGCTTGAATCACACATTGTACTCAATGTGGGCATAGAATAGAAAAAGGGAAGGGAAGTAGCACAGAGCAATCAAAAAGGAGGTGGTGGTGGAGGATGGGGTGTTTGGCCGTAGGAGATATAACAATCTTATCAAGTCTTTAGACATGCCCAATAGTCTTGGAAATATTATGTTTGGGAAGCAAGCAACCCATGAAGCTCATTGTGGCACTCTTGGACAAAGTCCCGACAAGCGGCGTTCTCAGAAGCAACAAATGCTCGGAGGGAAACTTCCTCCCCTTGAATGCATCTAAGGGCCTCTTGGAGGTTAGAATAGTTAGGAGGGAGTTGTTGAGAGGAAGAACTAGGTCCTACTTGACTAGAGTGAGGGGCTGGATGATGGGGTGTGGGTCGAACAACCTCGTCATCACCAGGTACCCAATAAAGGTTAGCCCGGTGAAGAAGGGTAGTGCAATCGACATTAAAAGCGGCAAAAGCCGGTCCCCAAGGTAAATCCAACACAAACGGCGAGCCTCAACTTTACAAAAGTTCATAATCGTAAAAGCAGATTGACCAAGCTGCTCAGACTCGGAAACTCTATTCTCAGGATTGGGCTTAACACCCAAGAATCTAGCAATAGTAGTTACAATCCCACCAATGACTATTCTACCTTTAGTGCTAACAACAGCACTATGTAATTGTCTATCTAAAAGTGAACCTGCGTCAGGCTAGACTCTATTAAGCATATAAGATAAGAAGTATAACCCAGAAAGTCTCGAGACATTTAGACTACCATCTCGAGCAAACAGAGAACAAGCCAAAATATGGTGAGCTACTCTAATGTAGGCGTTCATAATATGTGTGCACTTTGATGAACTAGAACTATACCTAACTCACCCCGAAAGTTCTCCCCAGAATGCATTCGACTTGAATTCGTGGGGTACTTAGCGATTTGATAAATTCATGCTAGGTGGAAAACCGAAAATACTGTTGAAGGTACCTAAGTTCAGTTCATACAATTGTCCCTACAAATAAAATTATATATATCCGACTTGACATTGAGGTGCTGTAGTGACCTTGACATAGAGTGTACTAAGGAATTCTAGGGTCAGGTCCCGGTATGTATGCTCTTCAATTTCTAAAAAGTGTCCCATACCACCTCTTGCAAATAACTATCTAATATCATCCAACATTTCCAATCGAGCTAATAATTCTCATTATAACTTCTAGTTGCCACAACCATACTTTCATTCAAACAATTGCACTTAGCAACATGATTGAGATCCATTAAACCAAGGGGGTGAGGAATGTTACCTCTAGCACATGCAATAGTGGACGTTCGGGATGTCCTTTGAGGTCAGAGTGGTGCTTGACTTGAAGATCCAACCTCTTTGGTGCTCCTTTGTCTTTTGGTTGGTGCCGTGATTGCGAACTCTAAACAAAAACAAAGCTAAAGCCAAAATAAGAACTAAAACCAAGAAAATTCAACAAATTAAGTAAAAATATGAAGAATAAGAGAGAGAAAAGGATGGGCATGGTGGATGAGTGAAGGTGAGATGAATTTGAAGAAGAAAAAGAAGAAAAGAGATGAAATTTGCAGAGAAAAAGGGAAGAATGAGTGAAACGAAATGATTTGGTGTGAAAATGATTAAAAATAGAGAAAAAATGAGGGAAGATTAGAGGTGTGAGGTATGGAGAGTTTAGAGAGAGAAAATGGAGGTAGAGAGAGAGCGAATCGAGGTTGCAGAAGAAGAACGGAGGGAGAGGAAAGGGCTCCAGGGTCAAAAACCTAGACTGCGGGCCGTAGCAGCCCACCGCGGACCATGGTGTTCACCACGGGCTAACCGTGGTGTCTGCTAGTTGTCACTTTTTAAAATTTTTCTAGGTCGCACCCTATGGCCATGGTTCTGGGGTTCTGGCTGTGGTGGCTAACATTTTATTCATATTTTCCCTTTTTTGTTTTCTCTTTCTTCTTTTTTTTCTGACAAACTACAAAAATAGTAAAAAGCTAAGAAAAGAAAAAGGAAAAGAACTTAGGTTGCCTCCCAAGAAGCGTTCTTTTAAGGTCAAGAGCTTAACCCTTGTTCTATGCTTGGTCCGGATCAAGACGTCTATAGACTTTGGCTTTACCAATAGAGTGTAGCATAAGATATGGTTTTAATCACCGTTCATTAACTGTGAATGCACCGGTGGACTTGCTCCGTATTTCAACTGCTTCATTGGGTTGTATGTTGGTGACCTTAAATGGTCTTAACCATCGGGATTTTAGTTGGCCAGGAAACAATCTCAATATGGTGTTCAATAATAGGACGACGTCTCCTCTTTTGAACCTCTTCTTTATGACATGTTTATCGTGCCACTTCTTTAGTTCATTCTCTATAAATACACGAACTCTCATAGGCTTCCAACCTTAGCTCATCGAGCTCATTTAGTTACAACAATCTCCGTTCTCCTACTGCCTTAAGATCAAAGTTAAGTATCTTTATAGCCCAGTATGCCTTATGTTCCATCTTTATTGGCAAGTGACAAGACTTCCCAAACACCAACCGGTATGGAGTGGTGTCGAGAGGGGTCTTGTAAGCGGTGCAGTATGCCCAAAGAGCATCATTAAGCTTGAAGGCCCAATCTTTGCGGGACCGATCCACTGTTTTCTCCAGGATGCTCTTCAATTCTCTATTTGAGAGTTCCATCTGCCCACTGATTTGGGGATGGTAAGGCGTAGCGATTTTATGAAATATCCCATATTTTCTTAAAAGTAACTCAAGAGGCTTGTTGTAAAAATATGTGCCATTATCACTTAGAAGAGCCCTTGGCGTGCCAAACCTTGTGAAAATATTCTTCTTAAGAAAGTTAAGGATAACTTTTGAATCATTTGTTATGGAGGCGATGGCTTCCACCCACTTTGAAACATAGTCAACCGCCACAAGAATGTAAAGGTTGTTGTGGAAAGGAAGGAAAATGACCCATAAAGTCAATCCCCCATACATCAAATAACTCTACCTTAAGTCAATCTCCCACTAGTCATAGGTTGCACCATGCACAGAAAAATCATCTATAAAGGCTTCCATTATGTCCTCAATAAAGTTAGAAAAAATGGAAATCATACAACGTTGAAATGTGGCAGTGGCATTGGATAGCCTAAATGACATTATTCTATAAGCATACCTACCGTAAGGACATGTAAAAGTAGTCTTTTCTTGGTCATTAGGATGGATAGGGATTTAAAAGAATCCCGAATATCCATCTAACTAGCAAAAATATGAATTTTTGGCCAACCATTCGTATTTGGTCAATGAGGGGAAGGGGAAAGTGATCTTTACGGGTGGCTTTAGTCAGTTTTCGATAATCAATGCACATACGCCAGCCTGTGATAGTCCTGTAGGGATTAGCTCATTATTCTGATTTTTAATAGCAGTCATCCCCCTTTCTTAGGAATAACATGGATCAGTCTTACCCATATAATATCAGAGATAGGGTAAATAGTACTGGCCTTAAGTAACTTCAAATTTTCATTTTTAACTACCTCTTGCAAGCTAGGGTTCAATCTTCTTTGGTGTTCAATTAAGGGCTTATAGTCATCTTCTATTAGGATTCGATGCATACACGAAGAAGGATGAATTCCTTTTAAGTCATCAAGGGCATATCCTATTGCTTTACCATTCTTCCTAAGTATTCTAAGCAAAGCATCCATTTGGGTTGCATTTAAGTTTGCATTCAGAATAACTGGATATGCAGATTTTGGTCCAAGAAATCCTTATCTCAAGGATGAAGGGAGAGGTTTTAATTCTACCTCGGGAGCTTTCGCCTCTTCAGACGAGGGCTTATTGTCATCTTAAAAGGATTCCACCTTGGCAAGGGTAGGCGAAATTGGTGGAGAGCTTCCAGAAGTTTAGCGCACTCAGCTATTTCAGGATCTTCATCCTTAGTAGTGCTATTGTTCAACATCAAGGGCTCAAACGAGTCTTTTGGATCATAGTTAAATGCGGTTTCTCGCATTAAACAATCAACCACATCAATGTTATTACATTCATCAGAAATGGAAGGAAACTGAGCAGCTTTTAGTAAATAAAATTCCACATGATCATTTCCCACATCAAAAGATAATGTACCGTTTTTCACATTGATACAGCATCCTGCGGTGGCAAGGAATGGTCTTCTAAGAATGATGGGGGTTTGTGTATCCTCCTCCATTTCTAGGATCATAAAGTCTACTAATGCATATAAATCCCCTACTTTTCTTGGAACATCCTGTAAAATACACACAGGGTATTTCACAGAATGATTCGCCAATTGTAAGGAGATAGTAGCTAGTCTTATCTCACCTAGTTCTAATTTTTTGCACATAAAAGGGGGCATTAAGCTCATGCATGATCCTAAATCACATAAGGCACGATCTATAGGCATACTCCCTATCAGGCCGGGAATTAAAAGACTATTGGGATTTTTCAGCTTAGCTGGAAGCTTATTTTGGATCACCGCGCTGCATTCTTCAGTCAAAGCTACAGTTTCATGTTCTTCAAGCTTTCTTTTATTGGATAGAATTTCTTTCAAAAATTTAGCGTATGAGTCAGGCTTCAGTAAACGGAATATTTATGTAGAGTTTCTTAACGAGTTCTAAAAACTTCCCAAATTGCAAATCAAGTTTAGGTTTGGCCATCCTTTGAGGAAATGGTAAAGGTAGGGTGTAGGACTTTTGGAAAATGGCCTTAGGGTCCTTAAGAACCTCATCAGACTTGTGGACGACATTATCGATTACTTCCTTAGGGGGTGGAGACATCTCTTTCTCGATATTCTCAACATGCTCGTTCTTATCATGCAAAGATTCATCGCTGGTAATTTCCTTAGGTCCCTCTAGTTGTTTTCCTCCTTTTAAAATCATTGCATTACATTGCTCCCTGGGATTAAGCTCAAGCTTACTAGAAAGTCAATCGAAGGGTGTAGATGAAAAACTAGCTTTTTGGGCAATTTGGGCTTCTAACATCCTATTGTGAGTTGTAAGCACATCAACCTTTGAGGCTAATTGCTTAACATACTCATCCTGTTTTTGTTGTGCCATAAGCATGCTTTCCATCATTACCTCTAAATTAGACTTTTGGGGTATTTGAGGAGGGAATGGGGATCTTTGAAAACCAGGGGTGGTCTAGCATTTGTAAGGGGCACAGTAAATCGGTTTGGATTAGACCTATAAGAAAATTTTGGATGATTCTTCCAACCCGGATTATATGTATTAGAGCAAGGGTCATTGGTCGCTCTTGGGTTAAAATTTTGAACATAATTAACTTCATTAGGGTCTTAGGGAAAAGGACTCCCTACTTGACAATTCAAATTCACATCCTCAACAAAACCACAAATTTCACAAGGTGAAGGGACACTAGAATTCACAGCATTAACATTCATCGGTCCAGTCTTTGAGTCATGTCATCTACTTTAGCAGAAAGTAAAGTAAGTGCATTAACTTCAAGCTTATCTCCAACCCGTTTGGATTGTTCTCGTTCAGTGGACCTCTGAAAGTTATTGAGTGCCATTTCCTCGACCAGATTATAGAATTCATCCCCAGTTTTGCTCATCAGAGTTCCTCTTACCACTGTATCAAAAGTGGACTTCACAAATTGGGTCATCCCATCATAAAAGGCTTGGACAATCATCCAACGCTGGAGACCATGATGGGAGCATAGCCGTAGCAAATCTTTAAAATGCTCGTAGGCTTCATAGAGTGTCTTATCATCTTTTTGCATGAAGTTGGTGATCTGATTCCTTAGGCTTACTATTTTGTTTGGACGGAAAAACTTAGCGAGGAATGCTCTTGTCAACTCATCCCAAGTGGTAGTGCATCCAGATGGTAGGGAGTATGACCAAGCCCATGCCTTATCCCTCAATGAAAAAGGAAATAAGCGCAGGCGAATCACATCATTAGAGACTCCATTGAACTTCAATGTGTCGCACACCTCTAAAAAGATCGAGAGGTTAAGATTCGGGTCTAGAGTTCTGCCGAACTGGGATTGTTGCACTATGGAAATAAGTGCCAGTTTGAGTTCAAAATTATTAGCAGCTACAGCAAGACGAACAATGTTTGAGGCGATCCCTTGGACTCCAGCGGTAAGGAAATCTCAAAGAATCCTTCTTTGGTCACCTTCTCCACCCGCCGTGTTTGAATTCCTTCTTGCCTTGCGCTTTTGTTCTTTAATCTTATGCTTTTTCCTCCTTAAGTAGAAAGTCTTCTCAATCTCAGAATCGACTTCATACAAGATCGAACTTCACATAAACTACGAAAAATTCCTGCAAGCACTTTCAGCAACACTACCAATGTAGAAAATAACAAAAACAATAAAATAGTTAGTCACTTTCACAAAACTAACTTCACTAGTTAATAGTTTAATCCCCAGCAATGGTGCTCAGGACTTGATTAAGACTGCCGCAAGCGCATGGGTAGCAGTGGTATAGGTAAGGATATCGTTCCTCAGGGACTAATGTAACTTACTGAGTCTTGTATGTCAGGCTGTGCTAAGTGAAATTCTAATTCAATTGGTTTTGATTTAAAAATTTCTAATTCACTATTGGATCAAAACAACAATCATGTGCTTTTCTCTAATCGATTAATCTCAGGGAATTATAATCTATCCAGAAATTTAATTTATTCTTTCAAAATCAATCAAATTTGCCTAAACTAAGTAAAAGTCATTCTTTCAAACTAATTTGCCTTGATTCAAGTTTAATATATTCGATTACTATCTAGTCCTCCTATCATGCAAATCGCTTTTTCGAGACGATTCCACGTTAGGTTTGATTAAGCAGTCCAACAATCGAATGTCACCTTTCAGTTTTTTATTTTTTTGTTTCAAGTGAGCAAGCAAATTTTGGCCAAAAATCGTCTCACAACAATACAAGTGCTTGATAAATGAAATCAAACCAATCATGAAAATAAATATAATTCTATACATTAAAACATGATCAAACTACACTTCCACAAACTACTGAATCCCTAGACAAAAGAAAACTACTTAGACATGATTAAGAAAAAAAACAAAACTAACCAACACCCAGCGAAATCTGAGAGAAAGGCTTGACTGAGATGACCTTCAACAAAGGGCTTCAAACTGCTTCAAAAACCAAACACATACACTCAAGACTTCTCGTTAAAACTAAAAATTAAACTAGAAACAACAACATTTGAGAAAAAAAGAAACTAGGCTACAACGCTAATCTATGGTAACTCTATGCTTTTGGTTATGCAAGGATTGCTTTCTATAGCTGCAGAACAGGGCCTTTTATAGAGAGGCTCACTTGATCTCAGCCACACATCCAAAGGAAGATGAAGAGGCAGCAGTTACAAGCTCACCACGGCCTATGGCAGGTACCACAGTTCGACCATGGTCTGGGATGGAACCGATTTTCCGCTCTTTTGATGCTCCACGGGTGTAGCAACACAAGAGTGTCCGTGAGGGAGATCAAAATATATCTATTTATGGTCAAACGCCGGGTAAAAAGACTTAAAATCCTACAAAATGCATAAAACAACTATACCCAAGCATAAATCAAGAATAGGAGTGTAAATAATAACATAGAGCACATAATTCTCCTAAAAATTGACACAAAATAGCCTTAAAATGATGTATACATTAAGCACTTATCAGAACTCCTAATCTCTCTAACATATAAGAGTTCTTGAAACTCTTAGGTAAGCTTTTTGAAAATAATTAAATGCCTAAGATCTAGCATGCGTTACCTTATTAAAAATCCTAATGTAATCCATAGAACCTAAGTCAAATGAAAGTAGGGTCTCATATTTAAGAGGTAGATGATAATCATAAAGGCGAAACACACAATGATATGCTTTATTACAAAATTCATTCAAGGATGATTGATCTAAGGGGTGTAGCGGGTGTTGCTTCCTCTCTTGTCTTCGAGTCAACCAGGAGTAAGGAAAACGTGGGCTTGGTACCAATAATGGTGTAGCGGGAGTCAACCCCTAGGGTCATCTTTCTACCCCAAAATTATGTCCAACTTCTTACTATAATTACCCCTCCTTTTTTCATCGCGGCACTGCCTATTAGGAGAATTACTTTGTTTCTCTTCAAAGAACACCACCTTGAAGATAAAAAGAATCGAGTCTATCCTACCTAGACACAATGACTCTCACATTTGCTTTGCATTCCTCAATTGCAAACGTCCTAAATATGCATAATTTCACGTCAAATTACATCTTCAACACCATTGATTATGTATAAAAAGGGTTAATTGCACAAACATATTGGGCATTATTAGCATCCTTTAGAAGTCTATCAGAATATCAAAGTTCGACTTCAATACACCTAAGAGTTTCCCGTAATTGTTTATAATGATGACCAGACTTTGGTCAAATATGGTTGTTTAAAGTCAATTTTGGCATATTAATTGAATTGGACTGTGAATCCAAAAAAGTATGATTTGGTTCTTTTTCACAGAAGGGTTCAACTATTTTTTACTTTAAATCAAATTAAAGATTTGGATACAATTCATTCCACACAAAAAAAGCACAAAATTCATCTTCGAAAGAAAAATGGAAGCGTAAATATGTAGAGTTCAACAATTAGGGAAGGAAATATAGTTTTAAAATGTTTGGAGGAAAAGTAATGGCGTTTTCGAAAGGCTTGGATTTAATTGTTACAAGAAAGGGAGAAAACTCAATTTAGTTGGCCATAATACCATATATGACCAAAGCAATTTTTTACAATAGATAGATGGCAATTGAAAAAAAAAAAGAGTAATATGACAAAAAAAATTGAGAATTCAATTGCATAATATACAAAGCACTCAAGAAAAATTGTATGCATCTAAGCCTAGCTTATAAGATATGTTATAGACACCATATAATAATTTACCAGCTTCTTTGCATTTCATGTAAGTACAACTAGACTATAACAAGTTTTGAACATTTTGGAGTAATTGGAAAAAAACACGATTGAACTTTCCAAATTAGTAAACAATGCATTGAAAATTTTTATTACCTAAGCATGCAACTAGACTAGGTTGTTAGGCATTAATGCCACTTTAACCAGTTAGTGCCAATAAGCAAATAAAAATACAATTTCACTTAGGTCAACAACAAAGGACACTAAAGAAAATAGGCAAAGAAAAAATGAACCTAGCCCATATTTCATTCCCTTTAAACTCAAAGCCACAACACTCACATTTATCTCATCTACGCTATGTCTACCTGCAAACAATTGAAAAAGCATGGCGAAACATTAAAAGTCTTAGAAAGCAAATTAAGCGAGTCAACTTCAATTATAAAGATTTCATAGGATTTGACTAATGGGGGAGGGTATCGCCCGAGATCATCTTTTCGATCACCAGGTAGTTTGGAGGGTGTCAAAAATGTTAATTTTAAAATGTAGCTTTGATTGTTATATAAAATCTTATTGATTTGATCTATTGGGCCTTGTAATTTATTGTAGATGTAAAATTCAAGCTTTACTACTTGTCTAAGTTTTTTTCCTTTTTTTGGAAGATGAATGTGACCCTCATTCATTGTTTTTGTTTTTATAGGATATGGGCATGTTTTGATTCGTGTTTTTCACTTTATTAACGTAGAATGGCTAACGATCATGGTTAGCATACATGTTTATTATAGGGACATCTTAAAAGTGGGCCTTTTTTCTATATACTAAGGAAGGTTTTTGAGGTAAAGATGAACTCTAATTACATGACCGTAGTAGATATTAAGGATGCAAGCGTTGAATTAAGTTATATAAAGAAAATGACTAAGGCGATATACTTCAGTTGGCTAAAGGTTATTTTTGAAGAGATTAGTTGAAAGTCAAAATGGTGATAACATTGAGAGTTAATGACATTGTGCTAGATGTTCCCCCATTTGGATCTATCTATGGAACACTCTAGCATGGGTGATGATTAATATGATGTGGAAAATGTTAAAAATGAGGGGGATGTTGGGAATTATTTCTTGAAGATGAATTCGATGAGTCAACACATCCAATTCTGAGTTTGGTAGTGATGTCAATGATGATGGTGAACTTAAAAAGGTTAGAAAAACTAGAAAGACAAGAAAAGTGGAACTCAACAAAGAATTAGTTTTAGTGACCAGTGAGACTAAGATGTTGCATAAGAGAAGGGGACTAGGAATGCC
Organism: Lophocereus schottii; assembly: GCA_002740545.1. Classification (NCBI taxonomy): domain Eukaryota; kingdom Viridiplantae; phylum Streptophyta; class Magnoliopsida; order Caryophyllales; family Cactaceae; genus Lophocereus; species Lophocereus schottii. The sequence continues at coordinate 35,904 of NCQV01063444.1, forward strand.
ACAAGGGTGGTAGTTGGAGAGAATTATTAGGATTCTATTAATGTAGAGAGCCTTAGTAGTGAGAGTGAATCTAAAAGTGAAGGGGACAAGGGAACAAGGAAGAAGACTATTAGGTTAAAAAGGAAGAAGCCTAGATATCTAAGATACCAAAGCTAAAAGTGGTCACTTCAATGAGAACTTGATTCCTGTAGATGTTCAAGAACAATAGGGATTCCAATAGAATACATCATTAATTAGTGATAGATGTTAGTGTAGGATTACTGAAGGGTATCATTTGACGTTTACTAGGGTTTCCTTTCTCCCGTTCCAAACCTATGGTCCTTACACCAACAAGGCCAATGAAGGAGACCCATCTCAATCTAAGATCATTCCTCTTGAGCTAGTTAATAGGATGCATAGAGATAGGGTCATCCTTAGGGTCATCCTTAAACTCTAAGAGCAAGTGAGAAGGTTCACTATGGAGCTTGAGCACATCAAAGAGTCCATCCCTACGAGTGATGAGGCTACCATAATTGAGAGTTTGATGTTAGGCCTGTGGATCGCACCCACTCTTTCTCTCATAAAGATTATGATGGTGATGATGGAGGAGTTATGAGGACAATACATCCTAGGGATAACCTTAAAGACCTTAAGCTTGACACATAGGAGTTTGAGGGAAACTCAATCTAGGAAACTAACTAGATTTGGTTCAATCTAGGGAAATGATTTTTGAGATTAAAGATTATATTGCAGAGATGTCATTTATGTGGGCGATTCTCAAGATGTACGATCATTTAAAGAATAATAGAGCAAGAAAAGTTAAGTCTAAGATTAAGGCATGCTTTAACCTCAAGAAGGACAAGGATAGTAGGTTCTTATGCCATCCTCATACAAAGAAAAGCTCTACCTCAAGATCACCTCTTTTAGCTAAGAAAATCTCAAAGTGGAATAGTATATTTGGGAGTTTGAACAACTCTAAATAAGGGGTATGAAGAGTGTAATCCTAAAATTGCTAGATTCATCAAAGGATTATCCACCGACATTACTAACAAGGTGGATCTCCGACCTTACCTTTTCTTTAATGATGTGTGCAATCTTGCAATCAAAGTTAAGACGTAACTTAAAGGTAAGAAGTCCTTTCGCACCTCCCTTACTAAAAATCGCTCTACTCATGTTGAGAATAAACCTTGGGCCCCATAAGTCAAAGCTCTTAATAAGGGTAAGGCAATTGCTAGTGAAAAACTGAAGAAGTTAGAAAGGAAGAAAAGTTTTAAGCGCTATGATGTTAGGAATTTACAAGCTAATTGTCACAATAGAATGGTCCCTGCCGTTAGGGAAGTAGAAGAGATTCGAGCCATTGAGAAAGAATCTAGTGAAGAAGAGGAAGGAAATGAAGTGCCTAATTTGGTCATTCTAGATGTGGGTGAATTGCTATTGATTAAGAGGTCACCACATGTCTCAAAGGTAGCTTATGAGGATAGGTACAGTGAACAAATCTTTAATTCAAGTGGACCACTGGAGGCAAGGGTTGTGGGTTAATTCTATATGGTGGTGGTGTTACCAATGTGATGTCTAAAACATTCATTGACAAGCTTCAAATTCCCACTAAGACATACCCTACTCCATGCCCCTTTCAGTCGATAAAACCAAGTGATAATGTAATCACTTAAAAACAAGCTCTCGTTTTATTCCCTATTGGCCCTTATAGTGCTGAAGTTTGGTGTGATGTCTTCCCTATGGATGGGTGTCACTTGTTACTTTGTCGGCCTTAGTTTTATACATAATAACCATGTCATTTATGATGCGCATGCTAACACTCACTCACTTAAGCACAGTAGATGTACCCTTACATTAGCCCATTACCTCTACCACACCTCACAATAAGTTAGACTATCTTATCTTGAATAAGGCAAAGGGATTGGTAATTAAGAAAGTAGAAGGCAAAAGTGAGCTACCTTATTTGAAGTTAGTTAGCTGTACTGAGATAAGAAGGCAAAAATTCAAGATAGTCATACTACAAGCCCTTGGACAAACCCCTCGCACCTAGAACTTATGAGCATGAAGCTAATGGTAGTTCTTAAGGTAGCCTTAGGTTAAAGAAACTCTTTATCGGATTTGGAGGATGCATTAAAGGTGTCAAGAAATGTTACAAACCATTAATTAGAATAAATATATGTCACCTCAGAGGCCCATCGAAGAGGGTCTTACATACAACACATGGCCCAGATGCAGAATGCAAATGTCATCCATTGGCATTTCCAAATTTTAGAAATACTGAATAAGGATAGCTAGTGAAACTTTTCGATTACCTTACTAAAGATCGCTTAAGTGCATGCTTGACTCTTCAAGCAAGGTTTGCATGTTCCATTTAGAGAGGAAAAATTCCAACAATGGCATGAATTCTAACTTACTCAAATGTTCTATGTTATAAGTGGTTCAGGTTATGTTTAGAACACTCGTCTCCCAACCCAAATGGTTTGTCCTCCATTGGTTATAGGGCAAGACTAGAAATTTTGGTTGCTTTCCCATATATGATGTAGATTATGGAAAATATATCACAAGTGGGTGAAATAATGGTCTGCACAGTTGGAAGTCTTAATAGATCCATCAAGTTACCAATTATGTCCCTAATGGGGTAATAGTAAGGTTTATCTTAGCAGAATTGTTAATCTGAGTATGCTATCACCATGTTACCAAAATAACTAATGCAAGTGTTGTTAAATTGATTTTCTGTTAAAATAATTTTCTTAGCGGAATTGTTAATCTAATGCAAGTGTGGTTAAAATAATTTTCCTATCTTAGCGGAATTGTTAATAGGTAATAGCAACATTTATCTTAGCGAAATTGTTAATCTAAGTAAGCTATCACCATGTACCAAAATAGCTAATGCAAGTGTGGTTAAAATAATTTTCTATTAAAATAATTTAAGTAAGCTATCACCATGTTACCAAAATGATGGGAGGAATCATGAGATTTCATTCTTCTTTATTTATTTTATCTTCATAGATAAATAGTCCAAATGTAGGTCAACATAGGGTAAGTTCTCAAACTCGTCCAGGTTCGTGGAATAAATAGTAATCACTATTAGGCCCAAAAATCTAACAGTACCTAATGCATAGATCCTGGATGGGGTCCACCCAGGATTTGACTGGGATCTTAGGTTGGAGCTCAACTGGGCTTCTTAGCCTAAATAGTCACAAGATGCTAGACGTCAGGGATCCTATCTAAGCAGTAGGCTCCATTGCTTCTTCCCTAACAGAAATATTAGGTGCAGTATGAAAAAAATAAATGAATATAAACAAGTTTACCAACAAGAATAGAGTGACCAGTGAGTTCTTTTTAGGAAACTTACAAAACCAAGTTTATTCTATAAAACAAACGATAAACAAATGGGACAGCAAGTTCATTTTAAAGAGGTTTCGAAAGGTCCCTAAATAATTCCTAAAGTGTGGGCCATTTAAAACCATAGGCTCGAACTGAGTATCCAGATTCGGGAGCGAAAGTATGATGTTGTCATAGAGCGCATCAGGCCAGCCTCTGCTAATCAAAATACAAAATTAATGTTAATTTACCCTTTAAATACTGGGAACCCAACGTATTACATACAATGATGAAAAATTCAATGTCAATTTAAAAAAGATATTTCATAAATTTTTAATATTTATAATTTAGAGAAACTAAACTACCAAAATTACAACTTTGAAATTGAATAAAGCTAAGTTAAAGAAAGAAGGGCCAAAAAAATAGAAAGATAGGTTTGAAAGATTAGCTCCCTCAAGTTACCACCTAAGTAACCTAGTGAAGCTTGGGATTGAGAAAACTAAGCCTTGCTTGTCCCTTAATGGGTTTGAGGTTTATTTGTGAAGGATTTTGTTAGGTTCTCTGAACCCTTAGTATTATCTTAGAGTTTTCTAGGGTTCTGATTATACGCCTTCAAGGGTACATAAAAGGTTGAATTTATAGCTGTAGGAAATGAGGGTTTCCTAGGGTTTCTGAGGAGCTAGCATCGTGGAGACGGGGGTTTTTCCTTATGTGCTTCATTGGCCTAGGGTTTCTAGAAGATAGGCCACAAAACAAGGAGACAGGTCGGGTCCTGTTAAGCATGAACCTGACTGGGTTCGTGGGCTGGGCTATAGATAGTGCAAAATGTCTCAGCTATAACATTTTCATCTGGCCTTTATTTTGAGTGATTCTTTTATTCATGGCAAAAATGTGGCGTCTATTTTCTAATGGCATCGACTTCATAATTTTTGAATAAGTGTCAAAAGGAGATAAGCAAAACGGTGAACATGTGTCATTTCAGCACACATCTCAGTGATCAACTTATATATTTTTCTTTGCTTATTGGATTTTGGCGGATAATATATCGGCAGAAAGATTATTCAATGTAGAATATTAACATCTAAAGTAAATAGGTGTATACACCCTTGGTGGTAAAAAGCTAGAACAAATCTCAATTGGACATCGAGCACCTTCAACTTGAACCTATTTGGGCTTTTAGCTTCTTTTAGCCTTTGGTTGGCACCTTTGGGTTTGGATATGTGACTTTGGGGATGTTATCACACTTTAAAACTCTTTTATTTCAAAATCATTGGAGCCCTAAAGTCTTGTTCGATCGATTTATCATCATTAGGCATTTCATAAAAAGCATACACTTTTTATGTATCCACAGCGACCTAATCAGAATTAGATAAGAGAGTGGTACAATTAAGTCAGCAATGATTAAAATGCAACTTAAAAAAAAAAAGGCTGAGAAGCTTGAAAATCTACGTAGGTATTTCAATTTATTTAAGAAATCATCTAATTGAAAGTATCCCATTTATGCCATCTGTTGAATGGTAAACTTGCTTCCCACCTAAGGAATTTTAATAATTTCATGAGCTTAAAAGAATTCAAAAAGAACATTTTGCACAGAACTTCCCCTTATCAATAATAGAAGTTGTTCGAAATTGTTATCACTCTGTTGATTTACGAAAGATCAATATATGGGTAAAATAACAAAAGAATCAAGATAGCTCATGTACCCAAGGAATAAAAAAGAGATTCTTAGACTACTTGGCCCAATCGATGGCCAAGGTGACCATAGTAATTAATAGCTCTAAAGAAAAAGAGTCAGATCATATGATCAAAAAGAACATCTAACCTTCTTATCACTAGCTTATAAAGTTATAACTTAAAAAAGCTCAAAAGAGACATCCAACCTTCTTATCAAAAAGAAGATGTACAACAAAACTCAAAGCACAATTACAGGACTTAAAAAAAGGCTAGTATAATAAAGATAAAAAAAGATGGCCATTTCCCCAACCTATGATAATTTACACTTTTTAGCCATGAATTTTTTTTTTCCCCAGATTCTTTAAGAACACTAGAATGACAAGGCATTCTTTAAGAAGACTAGAATGAAAATTTTAGATTCTTTAAGAACACTAGAATGATAAGTAGATCTAAAGGTTCGTCCTAAGTGCCTGTTGTCACGATTATCAAGACCGTCATCATCCAACTGATAATTTTTATGCTATTAAGAAGGAAATTTAAGATATCATCAACAAAGGAACCCTAGCAATTCCTAAGCCAAACAATTAGGCTAACCCATTTGTTAATGTCCTATGCATCACTTTGAAGGCATTGAATTTGACCCAATTGACCTTAATGCCCATAAAGTGAGTGAGATTTGCGATGATGACATAAAAGATGTTTAGTTCAACCCAATTATCCCTATAAAAATGACTAAGTCACGTGGGTTATATCACTTCAAGAAGACATCAACCACTTCAACCTATCAGAGAGAGTCTTCATGTCATGTCAACCTTCACAAGAGAACATATAACAGGTTCCTGTTAACACTAACAAGGAAGAGACAGAGTATCCACTCCTTGGAATGCTTACAAATACTATAGATGACGTTACAATATGGTAGTTGCTCACATCCTCTTTTGACCATAAGCAAGCACTTTGAAATGCCTTGACAAAAATGATAATCCCATCTAATGTGGCATAGGAATAATAGTGCGCTTCATTACTACCGAAAGCTCGCTAACCATTGTCACCTTTGATGATATCGACCTCCCACTAGAAGAAGTGAATCACAGGAAAGATCTCTGCTTACCCATATCTCACAAAGTCAAGTACATATCTATGACCCTAATAGACAAATGATCATTGACTAGCATATGTCCACTAAAGGTAGCTAAGAAGTTAGGGCTAACAAAAGAAGACATGATTCCATCTACTCAAGGATTAAGAGTTTATGATAGCACATCTCGTGCCCAATAGGAGTTGTAGCAATTAATATATCCATAGGAGGAGTCGAATGAAAAGCAACATTCCAAGTAATTAACATCTCGCCATTTTCAATCTATTACTTCGCGACCTTAGTTCCATGATCCAAAAGGGGTGCCCTCCACTTTTCCTCAAAAGTTAAAAATAGCTATTAAATGAATGGTAGTGGCTAATCCTATGATACCCACTATTGAAAAAAAGCCTCCACCCTAGAAGTAGAATATGAAAAGAAAGACCTACTCCCTTCGACTCCAACCTATTTTCAAATCTAAAAGTCAATGCCATGATATGAAAAGTAGACAATTTTGATGGCCTCCCACTCAATAAATCTGACACCTTAGTTAAACGGCTTTAAACCAAATAGGTGTGCTCACCGGTTTGGGTCGGAATGTAAACAACTCAAAAAGAACTAAATCCTGCAGTCCAACAGGATAACAATGAAATCATCTTGCTAGCAAAGGAATACATGACTATTTATTCTAATTCAAAATAGACAATACCCTTGTAAAGGGTAGTCCAACCTTTACTATGGATTCCTTGAATCGCAGTATGTATGATGTATATAAAAACATCATGCCAGGCTTTGAAATATTCCATAATTATGCCTTTCTAAAAGAAGAAATTTCACTTCCTATATAATAGTCCACAACAGACTTGATGATCGGTGAGACAAACGATGGACTGGGCTTACTCTTTGGAGTGGAAAGCATAAAACCAAAAGGATAATACTAAAGATTTGACTTGGCCAAGCTAATAGTTGGCAAAGATGAATGAGGACCACATTAGACAACCTAAAGGTGTAATGCCTAGACTCATAATCCTAAGAATAAGCTTAATTATATGAAATTTAGTAGCTAATACTATCAAAGAATAATGTTAGGACGTTACCACCATCCTAAGAAGGAAAAACGTAATTAGTTTGCTTGACATAAGCCTCATGACACACTTCAGTGAACTTGAAAACCAAATGGTGCAGAATTTATGGATTCCCAAACTTAGATAAAATTCTTGCAACCCATGAATCTTACATTCCTATGACCCTTGATTTTACGAAAAGTCACTGTGAGCTTGTCTTAATTCCATTGACATTATGCCCACTTCTAGGGCATTGTCAGGCAAGGACTTCACAATTCATTTACCTAAGCGACAAAAACACAAAACCTTCAAATAGTTAGTCAAGGCTGAATACAATTACTCATATACTATAGACATAGAAATTTATTTTTTAGTGAGCATGCACATTTCAATTCCTTTTATGTCGAAATAAGAGGGAAAAAGAATTATATTGAAACTGCTATGACTAAATATGTGAAAGTGGAACCCAAATTGATGAGCTTATATGTATAATGTCGTCATTGAGTAGGTGCACCCCCTACTATGAGGATCGGAATGCCTAAGCTAAAGTCACAAGGGTGAATTGTCGGGCTAAGCCTTGATAATTGATAACTATTGGGTCGACTTGATTATATGGCCAAATAATACTTGAAAATAATTCATTAAATACTTGTGTATTATGAGCTTTTGGTATTTATGATACATATGTGAACTTTTGAAGGGCAAAGATGGTAAACATACATTATTTCTCGAAATATGTTCTATCCCTTAGGTGTTAACTAGGAATGGCTCGATGGAAGCATTCTCGTCCTCTAGTTCAAGAGACATGGTACTTTTAGTCTTTAATGATTTGTGTGGTGTTCATGTTGATAACTTTAATTACATAAATGCACTATGCACGCGTATATTTATCAATGGAATGTGTACAATTTCTGTCAATTTTGCTCAAACAACAATTAAGGGCTTTCAAAATTTTAATACATATTATTGTTGCTCTTATTGTTGTTGTTGTTATTATTATTATTTTTATTTTTATTATTATTATTGTTATTATTATTGTAAGTATTATAATTATTTTTGTTTTTGTTATTATTATGATTACTTTTATTATTATTATTATTATTATTATTATTATTATTATTATTATTATTATTGTTATTATTGTTGTTGTTGTCATCACCATCATTCTTATTGTCATATTATTCGAATCGATGTGATCTTGTCCTCTTGTTCCTTCTATGAACTTCCAAGATCCACTCCATTCCTTGATTTCCAATTAATTAAGAATTACATAAATCAAATAGAAACAGTTTGTCTAATTTGCCTCATCGCAACAAGCAAATTATTGTGCAAAGCTAGAAGGTGAAGGTTCTTTCTTTCAAAATTTGAAGTGGATTTAACAATTACCTTTGTTTAATTAAGAGATACCTCTCATTGCATTATTCATTAGTGAAATTAGAACCTTAGTTGCTCCTAGTACTACTCCTTTTCTTGGTTTTTTTGAGCTCACAATAACATGATTTACTTTCTTAGTTCAAATGCCAAAAAACAAATGCCAAGCATAATGCCCTTTTTTTATATTAATATTATCCTATCAAAATTTTGGAACGGGGAATTATACTTTAATCCTTCCTAGAAATTCAAATAGTGGGGAAATAATTGAACATCTGAAAACTAAACTCAAAAATTCGTAACACAAAAAATAAACACCTAAAATTCAAAAGAATTTGCATGAAATTGCCAAATATTATGGAAATACAGTAATAAAATATTTCATAATTTTTTAAAGCTAGTTATTTACAAAAATTTAAGCCATGGCTGAATTTATGAACTGTATAGGCCAATTTTAATGAAAACTTTATAGCTGAAAAAAATACATAATGAAAATTTAAATTGTCAAATATCCAATGGAACCTACAGTAATATTTTGGGAATGTTGGCATGCCTAATAATTCCCAACAATTAGAACCGCGGATCGATTTGGATAAAATACAAAAATTTAAAACTTTTCGGCCATTTTCATTCTTTTAACCCAAACATTCAAGTACGGACTTCATAATATACTGCATATAAGGTTTAATTTGT
>NCQV01063444.1:45314-58845 GCA_002740545.1 Lophocereus schottii
AAGATAGGCAACCGGAAGAGGGAGCAACATGGAGCAGCGGCCTGGTGGTTGTCCGTGAGCTTCAGCGGCAGCTAGTGGTGTACTGGCAACGAGCTGGCAGCGCAACAAGTTTGGTTGGAGGCCAGTAAAGGGCGCTGCAGTAGCAGTGCAGGGAGGAGAGAGAAGATCTTGTTTTTGGGGGTTTGGTTATTCATATGAAACTAATTTGTTTTTGTTCTTCCTTTTTCTTCTCTTTTCTTTTTTTGTGTTGTTGATGTTTGACACCTTTTTTATTTACTTACCCTTTTTTTCCCTAAACTTATATTCTCTTTTCTTAATCAACAATATCTAACCAATTACATGACATAATGACTTATTTGCTCAATTGCTTTAAGTGACTCTAACCCAAATAATAAAACATATACTTTATGAACTAAAGTTAGTGATTTATATGCATATCCCTTATTAAATTCTCACCTATAATGTTATTCACTTCGGGATGAAAAAACTCACTAGGCATATTACAAAATTTAAATCCAACACCGTTGATGCCACTCAAGCCTAGCAAAACATATGGTTTTTAAATATTAAATTGAAGAGGACATGCTCAATTTATGTTGAACTTGATTAAGTGAAAGCAATTGATGTAAATAAGGCTCTTGCCATTTCACTCTTCCCCCTTACAAGAAGTTTCAGCCTCAAAACTTGAATTTTGATATAAATTTACCTTGAAAAAATGAATTACTTTGGCTTTGACATCCAACATGACCGTCTTTGTCTTCAAGTTAATATGATTGGGTGAGTGGCCTTAGGCTAAAGTGCACTTAAGCATGTGCTTGCATGTCGCATTATTCATAGTCCTTGGCAATTCTAGTATATCTTTGCATGTTTTCGGCTTGATCTCTTCCTCATGAGTTGCAAAATTAAGGATGTAATACCCAATAAGAGTAAGGTGTCTAACAAACAAATGTAAAGTGTAGTTTCAATCATGCATCACTTGAGGGTGCACGTAGGGTTAAGCTCCCATGCTATTTCATTTAATAAAAGTTAAGCCCCCTAAAATACTTTGATTTAATATGAAGACACATGATGGTGCTTGTTTTTTTAGCCTTTACACACTTACTTTTGCATAGTTTTAGAACCATCATACTAGTAACTGGCTAGATTGACTAAATCTGGGGAGTTCATGATTAGCTTTATGTTACTTAAAACCATCCCATATTCCAAAACTTTTGTACTACTCTTTATGAAGGTAGCAAATGATATATTTAAGAATTAAAAAGTGGTGAATTTATGAGTATATGAAAGGATTGGCAGTAGTTATGAAAAATTTTATCAACTTCGAACTCATAGCTAATAGATAAGCAAAAGGAGTTGGTGGCTACAAAGAATGATTGAAACGAGGGCAGTGGTAGGTGTCTCATTGAATGAATCAAAATTCTCAAGTGTAGACAACAAAATGCTAATGTGTAACAAAGGAAAAGTTCAGTATGACATTTATTGAACAAAGAAAAATGCCTCAAATCAAATGCCACAAATAACTGTAATGATTAACAACAATGAGAATTAAGTACACCCGAATGTTAATACCAAGCAGGAATGAAATGAAGTCTTCGAAGGGAACAAGTGGCCAACTAGTGCATGTTCATTCGTGCCATCTATAAACATGAATAAAGTTCAAGAAGATGATATTATCGGGCAACATCATTATTTATAAGAAAGAAAATGATTGTACCATTGATGTTAGAATGAATGATAGGATCAATGGAATTAAATATTTTCTCCCATTAATTAATAGAGGTCAGATGGTATATTTTATTAAGAATGAGTTGTATCAACATATGAGTGTGAAGCATAATGAAGGAAGGCTCCATGCATAAGCACAATTTGATGAAATAGGGTACGATATTATGACAAGCAAAAGTGTTGGTGTTCCAATAATTCTTTGAGATGAGGAAGGAGCCCATTCAGTTGAAAAACAATGCATTTAGCTGAGAAAAGATATATATGTTGAATGTAATAAGATTCACATATGAATTTAGTCATGCTAGAAATAAAGCTCGAGTATTTTGAGGATCTATATGGCTTTGAAGGTATGAAATAGAAAATAAAGCAGGAAAAATGCCAATTTTAAGGATGTGTTCCTACATGTCATGGAGAATAACACTTATAATTCGTGATATTATTAAATATAGAATGTGTTAAAGGAAAGGGCATCAACATAGAAGATGAGCTTTATTTTGCAATTGTGGATGCAAATTAAAACACTTCAAGTAAATCATTTAAATCAATAAATTATGAAGTAGTAGAGAAACAACGTTAACGAATAGACAAGAGATGAAGAAGAGTAGGTATGTAAAAGACTGACACTAATGCGAACATTCTCGTTGGGAATCATTATTTTGATGAATGCATAGCAGAATATGAAATAGTAGGTAAAGGAAGACGAGTGGAACAAAAAATAACTCTAAGTAGTATTCGGTCAGTGATGGATGGCAATAAGGATCAAATATTTTCAAAGATTAGTTATACAAATGAAGAGAAGGCGGTTAAAATTGATTTAAGAATCAAACGAGATCCAAGAAGGTGTGTTTTGAGTTGCCGATAAAAAGGCTGAAAGGTAGATTAAACACATCTGAGGGATCGAATGTCAAACTTGTTGTTTTGAAATAAAGTCGTAAAGTTATCCCTTCACATAAGGGTTTTTCCCCCAATGGTAATTCCCATATGAAAGATGATATGTTCAATTAGTTGTAAGCCAATATGAATAGAATTGGTCATAGGCAAAAACAAGGTTCAATGTGTGGTGTAAATTAAAGGAAAAACTATGTGCAAATTGACGGAACAAAGACTTTTGCCAAGGTATATTTCACTGGTTAGAGAGGGATCCACATATAGGGCTATATGATGGCAAGGATAAAAATCAGGATGGTTTCCAATTTATTCACAAGGACTCAGGAGTAGAATGCACGTGTCAAGATTATAAGGATGAAGGGTTTGTGAGACCACCAATAAGAATGTCATAAATGACACAAGGAACAAAGTGGACATACACTTAAAGCGTTTCCTTAAACTCCAGCTATAAATAAAAAAGCATATAGTTAGCAACCTCGAAAAGGGCTGAGAAAAAGTGTTTAAAGCATTATTAGAATATATGAATGGAGTTTATTTACCAGCTTACTTAATTTGAATTCATTTATATGAAAGAGAGGCATTCTTTTATATTTAGTGGATTAAAGAATAGTGTCAAAGGAAATAACAAGCATTAAGGCCAGTTATGAGCAATCGAGGTCATGTTACTATTGAAAGAAGTATTACGAGGAGTCAGCTACGCAAGTTAGTGACAGAAAGAGGGACATATGACAACTTGATGGATGTGATTCCATATAAAGATTAGCATCATGAGGTAATTCAACAGGGGAAGGATATGTAAAGAGATATTGCTAAGGTGATCAAATAATTTTTGCAGGTTTGTGTGACTCAAAAAGGAGTTACAGGTTAGGTTGTGTTGTGGCATAATGTGAATGCGACTAACTCCTGGTTGTAATGAAGGAAATCAAGCGTTCCCAAGAAAGGATACATAACTGTTTAATGATGTCTTACAAGAAAGATCTAGTAATAGTTCGCTAGTGGTTGCTATAAACTCTTCTAAATCAACACAAAAATTCATGTAGCTAAAATTATATGGGTATGATGCATTCAAAAGAAATCACATGGGTTTTTAACTTTTATGTATACACTCCCCATATCTTATTTGCCTGATAATCCTTTATTGTCATGCTTGGGGTTATATCTTGGCACTACGTTCTTGAATATATCATCTTAATCTTATGAAGTTACTAGTAGTAACCTTATAGAGTCCAAATAATATATACTCCAATCTCTACTCCCAATTCCTTACTGGCATGAGTTGTGATGCCTCAACATCAAGTGTCTTACATTCAACCTATAACACTATTGTGCTTTTACTATATTCCTCCATGCATCATTGATCACCGCATATCATCTCCACGGATTCTGCCCACTACTTAGCTAGAATATAGTTTATGACCTTTAAAATTTTTGGTATACAAAGCAAAAAATATATTTACATTTATAACGTATCTTCTACCTTTTTCCTATGGCCCTTCTAATAGAACATGTCGTTTCGCGAAAAGTCAACATGCTTTAAATTCCTGCCCATTGCTCTTGTTTTTCTAATAATTCTTGACATCCTTTTCTTTCTTTGTATTTTTTTATTTTAATTTTTCTTGATTTATTCCTTGTGATCCTTACTCCATGTAGCATTGTTCTACTCCTGCAACCATAAAAATGTAACATATTTTGCCCTTCATAGTATAATGGATGGAACATATTTTTCATTTACGCCCTTATCTCGTGCTTTTTTTGTCGCATATAACCCCTGAATGAGTTTGTGTATCTAATCATTTTTGCACAATATTAATAAAATTTATCTTCACTTATTTTGTTTTGCATAATCCAATGAGCATATCTCAAACCCAAAACATGTATCATCTAGTCCACCAAATTTGACACTTAGGTCACCTTTACTCATTTTCATGAATCTTTAGAATTTGTTTAAGCCTCAAAGTAAGTCTGGAGGTAGCCTAAACCATATCATGGAAAATCAGACCTCTAGGATTTTTCCCTTGATACATCTTCAAGGTTCTCTAATATTCATCAATCTAGAAATACCTCGAGCGCCCCATGTTTATTTGTATAACCTTTGGTAATGGCCCAAAGTTGCAGTGTCAATTGGCACCCCACATCTAAATGTCCTCTGCTTGATCACTACCTATATAAATGTAAAGCATGCTTTAAGGAACAACAACTTATATATATATATATATGCATAGCATACAGTAACCTACATAAGTTCACATAATCCACCCCACATCTAAATGTCCTCCAGCTGATCATTACCTACATAACTGTAAAACAAGTTTTAACGTACAACAACTTTAGGTATGCCCAGCATAGGGTAACCTACATAAGTTCACATAATCTCGAAATCAATTAATAACAAAACTTCCTTTGCGTTATAACCTGATTTTGTTGCATGTAACCCGTGCAATACAAAATATCATACCATAAGCTATTGTACTAAAGTCACCCTATTCACTGGACTAAACTATTATTGTAAATCACTTACGATAGTGTGTTAGGCTCTCTTACATACATAGTATTACAATGTCTATTTGATATTGATTCAAAGCATGGGTATTGTAGCAAAATGCATTTTCCTTGTATAAAGTGTTAGACGTAATTTCCTACCACATGAATCACTGAAGAAATTGCAAATGGCATCTTCAAGTCATATCATCCTCTTACCCTAAATGCTACGTATGCCTAGATACAACGTATTGAATTGGAGTAATCCCTTAAAAACAAACGGATAGCCCTAGCTTCCCATAATTATTGTTGCGAGATTGATATTCCTTGCATACGCATATTAATAGAGGGTAATTAGATATTTTCATGCTCTGCTTTGTCAATGATGGAGTGCCACAACATTACATAACTAGATCATTGACATTAATACCAAGGATTATGGATAAGACAAATATTGTTTAAGTATCCTCCTTATGTACTCAAGCCATTGAACCCATAATCAACCTTCTATTTATCTAGTTTAATATACCTTATGAACACACTATAGGTCATTATTACCCTTTAAACTAGCCCTGGCACCACAACTAAGTGCCTCGACTCTTAGTCACCTAGATAACTGTAACGCCCCTATACCCCTAAGAGGCGTCTCACCGCCAGGATCCCCATGGAGGACCCCTGAGGCTGTCGTGACCAGAGACTTTTCTAAAAATTCGACCTAACTTTAAGTTAGTTAGGGAATCCTGGAACAAAACTGCAAGGGTGTCACCTATAATTGCAATATTTATAAAATTTGAATATGAAATTAAGGGGTACCAAGTGACATTATAGCAAAATTCAAAAGAAACTAAGAGTTCCCCCATGAGTCACACACTTGGGGTTGAGGCTTATGCCATTGCAAATGTTTGTTCAATTAATGTACATAGATCGAAACACGGCCCATAGCCAAGTACATGCTTGCTTCGTACATTTCTTTAACCAAAATAAGAAAACATGCAGCTTCACAAAATGCAGCTTCACAAAAGATACTTTCAGGTAACGACTGGCAATCCTATGTCAGGTAGCATACACGATTTTTCAATCATCACCTAGGGAAAAAGGGGAAAGGAAATGGAGTGAGCCACCACATGCTCAGTGAGTGTTGCTCCACTCCTTAAAACAAAACTGTTTGCAGGCAATATTACGTATAATAGTCACGTATCAAGCATTTATGTAATACTATTATCATATTAAGCTATGTGGCACAACTAGTAGGTCATTCCTCGGCTAAATATTCACTTATGAGAGATTCTTAAATTCAAGGAACAACAAAAATGCTAGGAGCTTTCTTACTCAAATCATGCACTTTTAAAACATACATGCTTGATGTACTATAAGAATATAGCCACTCATTACTTGAGGTCGCATTCAACTATGCTCAGGAATCTGTTTCATTAGGCATTTATAAAAATTTTCCTTTCATTCTTTGAGAACACTTTTCATAACCTCTTAAGGTTCACATTCTTTAAAAGAAATTTCTTTCGTATTGGTCGTATGACGACCCTTATAAACTTTTCACATTTCATTCAATCCGGCCTCTTAATGGCCCTCAAATCTTTCTTTTTCCTAAAATACTTAAAATGGTGATTACCAACTGCTTTTCTTTACTTGTTAGGAAAATACTTCTGGCATAAGATCATTACAGGGTGTTGATTGGGTGAGTTCTATTCTCAATCCCATAGTGAGACCTATCGCTCACGCTTAAGCTCTTACTCCCAAGATGGCTAGATATAACATATTGGACCATTACCCTCATCAGGGTCTTCTAGAGTTTCCTAGTATCAGGCCTTATTCCCTAGGCTAACTTCATTCATATCATCTTGTCCAAAGCACATTATCTTAGCCAATTTAAACCGTATAGCCATAACGGCTAATAAGTTTGCTGCTCTCACAACAAAATCATTTTTCATGCATCACACTCTCTTTTTATTTAAATTCCTCAGGGACTCCCCCATTCTGGCAGGTTCACTCCCAAAACTGCATTTGTATAGTTTAAATAGGCCATCGATCGCTAATAGTTGTGGCTACTATTAGTTATAACCATGAAAACCGTCTTTTTTCAAACTCACCCTCACTTGCAAGATGAAATTTAATGAGATAAAGGGAAGGGGGTTTGCACGTAACACATTCAATCACTTCATAATCAATTCAGCAGAATAAGCTATACATGACCTCACAATCCACACAATTGCGGTTAAACACAACCCAAGCTCCCCCCTCACATAACATCGACCACAAAGAACCTCAAAACTTTTATTAGTTCAAGCTCAAGCCATCCGACTACCATCTTGGTTTTCAATTCTATAACCATAGCATATTATCATGAAAGCGTATAAAGAAATGTGTAATAGGACTTATGTACTTACCAAGCAAGCACCACCATCCGGCGGTGCGCTACATCAAGCATATATAACCACATATATATATACATTTATATTGCCTTAACTTGAAATAACGCTTAAAGAACCCGATTAAACTAATTAGGGCATGAACCTTATTTGCATTCATACTTCACAACAGAAGGTAAACATATGATGTTCATGTCATTTTCAGGCATAATTTTCAGTAACTTAACAAGCATTGATTAAATGCACACATAGGTCATTGCAAGGCCACTTTTAAGCATAGATTAACTAACTTTACATGCATTATCGGAAAGCACTCTCAGGTGGTTTCGAGAACATCTTCGAACATGAAATGACTAATTCGGCATACATCGACTTAGAGCACGTAGAAGTTGTTTTGAAGCATACTTTTATAGATAACTAAACTAACTTACTAGATGACGAATCAAAGTGTACTTAGGTTATTTTTAGGGGTCGCTTTTCAACATGAATGAACTAGCTTAACGAGTATCAAGTCTTAGAGAATTTACGTCATCTCTAAGGTTAACTTTAATCAGGAATTTACCAATTCAGTGTACAATAGTTTAGGGCATCGTTTACTCATATGACGCTCAAATTGCTAATCATAAAATCACAATTTATCAAATAGCAAGCCCACTTTTAGTCTAACTAAGATGATGGTTCTGATTCATTTCAAGCATCATTTTAGGCCTAAAATTAGTCCAACTCTAGGCACTCTTGGGATAGCTTAAGCATGCATGATCTCATCTCAAATTCAGTCATTTTAGGCATGCACGACCGGCATAAAACTCAATGAAATTTTGGACAACATTCTAACAGCTTTAAACATACTGAATCTGGGTTAAATCCAATTTGAACAGGGCATGTAAAAACAGAGAACAACGTATTCATGTATAGGGCATAACGAGATAGCATTTGCATGTATAATTAGGAACATCAACAGTTCAATTCTGGGCATCATTAGGCACTCTATACATGGGTATTTTGAGCATGAATTCAGCCAAACAAAACATGCACATTCCTCTCTTCACGTTTCCAGTAAGCCTAGCTAGTCCCAACTAACATGTATGATCAATATGGGCTTAAACATTTTCGAATGTAGTAATAGTTTAGGAGAAGAGGAACACTTACTTGAATCATCCTAAATTCAACCCCAGTAGCAGCAATTGCACGCCCAAACAGCTGAACACGAAACCCTAGCTCGTGTGCTTGCTAAAACTGAACTCTAGCTCCTGAATTTCATAATGTTTGTGGGTGATTTGGTTGAACTCGACCCCCAAAATTTATAACGGAGGTTAATCGCGGCGAGGGTGGCCGGATTCTGGCACGTTGGTGGTGTTTCAAGGCCACTAAAACGTGGCTGCCCGGCTCTGCTTCGCAGCGAGAAGTCGAGGAAAGGGGATGGCGGAGGTCAGCGGTGATTGCTCGTGCGTAGGCGACCAGCATCATCCCTCTCTCGTTGCCGACGCGTAAGTGGAGGAAGGGGATGGCTAGCGTTTCTGGTGTGCACATGGAGGAAGAAGAGAGAGAGAGAGATGCAAAGGTGGGGGTCGGGTCAGGGACCCCGATGAAACCCCCCTTTTTACTGTTCTTTTCTTTTTCCTTTTCTTTGTTCATTTATTGCAATAGCTAAGTTCTGATCCCAATTTCGTAATCGTTCAGTCTAAACTTCAGTTGAAACGTCCTAGAATTGGCGTCCTAATTAAATTAAAAAAACGATTAAATAAAACGATTAACGATTTTGAAGGCATGAGTTTGTATTAATTCTAATAATTTTCTAAACGGTTAACGATAATAATAGTAATAACAATAACAATGATGTTTCTTTTTGGTAAAATTCATTGTTAAATACACAAAAATGACATAATATCCGTGATAAAAATAATTAAAACGCAGCTTGGTAAACTTAGCAACTAAAATAGTTAGTCAACAATAGAAAGAAAGTGCGGCCCTTACAATAACCTTAATTATTTGAACTTTAGTAGCTGATGTTACGGAGTGTGGAAGAATAACGGAAGTGCTGCCATCCTAAGGAGAATAATGCTCAATCAATTTGCTTGACATAAATCTTATGACACACTTTAGCTTACGCGACAACTGAGTGGTATATAATTTGTAAATTCCCAAACTCAAGTATAGTTCTTGCAACCCATGACTACTACATTCCGATGACCCTTGACTTTATGAAACGTCACTGTGAGCTTGTGAAAACGCCATTGACAGCCTCCTTAGTTATATTATCTTGTCAAGTAAGGACATCACAATTCATTTACCTAAAGCATAAAACCACAAAACATTCAAATACTAAGCCAAAACTCAATATTTTTACTACTATACTGTAAAGGTAGAATTTCATTTTGAGTTAACACCCACATTTTAATTCATTTTAGCCCAAACTAATGACGTGCGACAATTATATTAGGGTTATTATTGGTTGTT
The DNA here is from genome assembly GCA_002740545.1 of Lophocereus schottii. Lineage (NCBI taxonomy): Eukaryota > Viridiplantae > Streptophyta > Magnoliopsida > Caryophyllales > Cactaceae > Lophocereus > Lophocereus schottii. The sequence continues at coordinate 55,247 of NCQV01063444.1, forward strand.
ATCTAAAAGTAGCACTTAAACTGATGAGCTCATGTATACAATGAGATCATTGACTAGGTGCACACCTCCCAAACAGATAGGAATGCCTGAGCTAAAATCAAGTTGGTTAATTGATGGGCATAAGCCCTGATAATTGATAATTGATAGATCCACTTGATTATGAGGTGAAACAATGCATGAAAATAATTCATTAAATGCTTATATATTATGAGTTTTCGTACTTATAAGAAATATGTGTATATTTTAATAGTACATGCAATGAGCATACCTTGTTTCTTGTAATATGTTCTCTCCCTTAGGTATTGGCTAGGAAATGGCTCGATGGCAATGACCTCGTCCTCTAGTTGACACGACCTAATATTATTAGTCTTTGATGATTTTCATGGTATACATGTCGACAACTGTAATTACATAAATGCATCACACGCGTGCGTATTTACCAGTGGGATATATCTATAATTTCTCTCTATTTCACTCACCATAATTAATGGGTTCCCTAATTTTAATGAATCTTGTTGTTGTTCTTGTTCTTGTTAGTATTACTATTACTATTACAACTATTACTGCTGCTATTATTACTACTATTATTATTGTTGTTATTATTATTATTAGTGTTGTTATTATTGTTATTATTACTACTACTATTACTACTACTACTAGTACTATGTGAATTGTGATGCTTCCCTCTTGTTTCTTTCATGGACTTTGAAGATCCACTCCATTTCCTTTATTAACAATTGAATAGGAAATACTTATATCAAATGCAAAAATTTTGTTCAATTTGTCTCCTCACAATGTGATCCAAAGCAAGACACCTTAGAGGCTCCCATAATCCAAACCGTATTCAAGGAGGTGCATGGAGGTCAAGGACTGGCCACACACTACCAAGTCTTATTGTCTTTTTCAATCCCAGAACTAAGCACGGTTGTGAACAATGTTTTTCTTGCTATTCCTAAGTAGTTCTATGGGCAAATCCTGCTTTTTTGGACTCCTAAGATGTCTATTTTTGTATCAACAAATCATTTTTCCCTAAGTCTAAGGCATTTTTGCTCAAATAGCCCCAAAAGTTAACACACACAGGAGCGATTTCCTAAATTATGCTCGGTTGTGTGGCTTCAATTGGTTCACTACTAAACCTAATTTAGGGCCAAAATTTGTGCTTGGGAAATTAGCCAAAATCCTAATGTATTATATAATGGAGGAAAATCAAGGCAAAGTTAAGTTCCACGAAGTGATTCAACTCTCACAAGTTAGTCATTGTAGTTTTAGTGCCTTTGGACCCAGTTTGTGTATTTGAGTTGATTCTTCTACCTAAACCTAATTTAGGGAATTTATGTGGTTTGGAGTGTTTATGAACAACTTAAGGAATCAAACCATGTAAAAATATAATGTCTAAAGTCGGTTCAGATGAAGAACGTCTTTGCTCAAGTTTAGTGCCTGATCGGGTTAATTATGCCCCAATAGCCTATTTGACTTTGCGATGGTCTTTTCCTGCAATGGAGGGTTTTGTGACATGCCTTCTTTGTTCCTTGAGACATTAGATAATTACCAAATATAATCATGAAGAATTCTCCAGCTTTGGTAGCAAGATAGCTAGTCAACCAAGGGAGAGAACGCAAGATGGATTTTTAGTGGCTAGCCATAAAGTACCTTATGGCAACACACCATTTATCTCACTTCCAAGTGCAAGTGGCACCTAATTAAGTTTACCACATGCTTAGGTTTTTTATTTTATTGTAATTACAACATATATAAACTAGACTTAGCATTGTAATTAGTTTAACGAAGTTTCAGATGGTAATTAGTTTTGTTTATGCTTATTTAGAGGATTCCTAATTGTGAAGAAACCTTCCCACTTGTTACCATTGGTTAGACAAGTATGCGCCCCCTGTTGGTTGCTTTTCTAGCACACTTGATGAATGGAAATCTTTGTTTCATGTTTTCTAAACACTCTCTCTCAAATGTCTCTTAATAAATCTAATTTATGTTGTTAATTGAGTGCTTTCCCTTAACCTAAACTTGGAGCCTTGGCCTTTTATAGTTTAGAGGGTGGATTCCTCCTTAGCTTGGATGATGGTTGAGCCTTTATCACTTTTATATCAAGTGATCTTGTTGTTTATGTCATCATTGTTGTTTATTCAAATTCCAAAGCATATCCAAGGAAGGCTTTTCTTGTGTTTTTGTTGAGCTCATTCACCACAGCAGAATCAGAGCTTAAACCTGATGAGTCCTTATTTTCCTTACGAATTTATTGAATCTACATTCTAGTTTCTACCCACATATGTTCCCTTTAAGCTACAAAGAACCCAAAGCTGCTTAAACATATTCCTAGTTACAAAAGAACCAAGCTCCTTAAAATAACCCTAAACCTAATCTTACTCCATGCCTGGCTAGGAAGATAGTGAAACCCCATCCTAGAATCCTTCCTAGAATTAACCTTAAGCACACTCATGAACTTTGGAGGGGAAATACCATCCATTAAATCTAATAAGATGACCATACTTTATCTATAAAGATTGCTCATGTAGCAACTAGATTGGAAGAAGTCCCTAGGGATGACCAAAGAGGAAGAAAGAGAAGAAACTGTGGTTGCTATGGGGGGAACTCTACTACATCCTACTCATCTTCTTCCTACCATTACTAATCAACAAGAAGGGCAAGGACGCCACATAGGCAGCCAATAGATGATTTAAAGGACATGAAATTTGACCCTCTTAAATTTAAGGGAAGCTTGAACCCGAATCTTTATCTAGAATAGATCCATTCGTTGGAGAGATTCTTTAAGATCAAAAGACTACTCTGGTGAAAGGGCCTTTAAAGTCACTATCCTTAATTTTGATAAGTATCCCACATTTTGGTTTAAAAACAACAATAGACAAAGAGCCAAAGAATGGAAGTCATGGATCAAAACTTTATCCAAGCTTAAGAAACTAATGCATAAATGGTTTCTTCATGGCAACTAAAAGCATAATCTATACCTGAGGATGACCTCCTTAAGCCAAGGGAGTGTGAGTATCGAGGAATGCATCTTAGAGTTTGAGCAATTCCAGATTCGAAGTGGACTAGAAGAGAAATAAAACCACACCATGGCTAGGTTCGTAGGAAGCCTTAATTCAAGTATAGTTGTGAAGGTTGAATTGCAACCTTATTAGATGTTTGGGGATGTATGCAAGCTGGCTATTCAAGTGAAAAAACATTTAAGAAACAAAAAGCCATTTTTTAGTTCTGACTCACTACCAAGCGTCGAACCTAGCTCCTATAATAGTCTCAAGGTCGATACTACTTCAAGGGAAGAGAAAAGCAAGGAAGAGATCAATGGGATCATGAACGAGTTTCCTAATAAGCTCAATGTTAAAAGATGCTTTAAATGCCAAGGAAATGACCACTTCTAAGCGAGCTGTCCAAATAGAAAAACACTAACCATCAAGGAGATTAAGGAGATTGAACATGTTATCCTTGAAGTAAGAGAAGAACAGGATGAAATGGAGGAGAAAGTTGCTGTCCTAACTCCTAATGTGTGTGAACTCCTTGTCCTTTAAAGGATTCTCCTTAGAATGGAAAGTTTCAAGGAAGAAACCTAAATGGAGCACATTTTTCAC
>NCQV01063449.1:3161-14057 GCA_002740545.1 Lophocereus schottii
GAAATGTCGCTGAAAATTTCTCAGGTTAGGGTTCGCAATTTGATCAAACTCAATTTTGATCCATTTTTGGTCATTATTTCTTGAAATTGATTTGTGAGTTTTGTTATCCTTGAAGTTCTGATCCAAAGCCCTCTAAAATCTGCCGCCAATGCACCAAAAATTGGCCGTATTTTGTCAAAAACATCGTTGGAGACATGCAGCACAAATTTGAACATGGAACTCGAAGTTTGGATCGGTTTTTCCCATAATGTTTGCAGTTTGTGGTCTAAGGCAACCCTAAAATATGTTTAGGATGAACTTTAGTGGGCATGGAAGAAGTTGAGCAAAAGATTGTGAATTTGGACAGGATTTAACCGTAGGTAATGAGGACCAATTCTGTGTGTTCGACGGGTTGCTAGGACCTATTTTTCTTAAGCTTTGGGTCTGGGGAGGCCTGGTTGAGAGGGACGGCTGCCCACCTGTGAGGCACATGACTAGGCTCGACAATGCAACAAGAAAAAAACAATCAAAATTGTATTTCATCTGTTGACTAGGTTTGGCTGTAGTTGAGCAGTGGGTTGACCAAGACATTTTTCCTTGTTTTTGGCAATATAATTGTTATTTTCTTGGAATACTTGGCCTATATGTTTCTTTTATATTACATGTTTTTGTGGGCATTTTGATATGATATTTTATATCATTTTTAATAATGAAATATTATATGATTCTTGTATAATCTTTTTTTTTGAACATATTTCATTCTTATTGAATTGCATGAGAGATATGAGCATATTTGTTTGATATCATTGAGATTAACCTAAGTGAAAATATTCTGTGAAATCTCTATGATGTTTAGCTCATTTGTCCTCACTTGAATATCATGTGATATACAATGAGTATATATGTTTGATTGAAATTCATAAATATTATATTACATATTATGAGAATATGTTTCTTATGTTGTAACCACCACAATGCATACACAATTTATATCTGCACCCTCCTTAAATGAGTTAGGTGAGAGGAGATTGAAATTTCTCAAAAATAATAATAATTTGTTTTTTTTTGGGAGAATTTTGTTAAATATGCAAATTACGACTAAAATGATTAAATTAATTTTCCTATATTTATGGATATCTATTGAACTTTTTTGGAATATTCTTAAGGTTGGCACAACCTCTTTGACTAGAAATTTGAGAATTTCTTTTAGAATATTTCAATTTGTGATGAGTGTTTTTGTAACTTGGAATGAAATGATAAAGTTAATTATACTAAAACATCCATCCTTATGATGATGATTGGGAACTATATGTGAACTTTCAACTCTTGGGCCCATGTTTGTGTATATTAACTATGTCAGTTATTGCCAAGTTACATGGATATGTATATGCTAAAATGTTAAACGTATGTGTGCTTTTGTGTTGATTGCAAAACCTTTGTATTTCACAAGCATCATGTCAGCATACATAATTGCTAGACTTAAGTTTCTCATTATTAGGTTTGACAATTATAAGACGAGCCCATATGTCTCCATGAGGGAGCACCTGGTCCACATGTCAAACATGAGTAGTAAATTAGCTGAAATATGCTATGAATTGACCGATAAGCAATAAGTTCATGCCGTGATCCATTCCTTGTCTAATGACTGGGTCACGTTAAGATGTTCCTCTCTCAAACCAAGTATATTGTTACTTTTGAGGAAAATAGGTCATGACTTGAGCAAGAGGGACTGCGGCAAGAGGCCTCTAAAATGATAGGCGCAGAAGGGTACATGTCAACCTCTAATTCATGGAATGGTTTGGAAAGGAAGGACCAAGGGAACTGGATTGGCTAGGCTCAGTCAAATGCGAAACCTAAACATGACCAACAAGGCAAAGAAAAATGTGTAAGGAAGAAGGAGTTAATGCAAGCTAAGTGGCCCAACTGTGACAAAATGGGTCACCACACTTGTGATTGCACTAAGCCTAAGAAGGTACCCAGCCATATCTCCGAGTGACTTTTGTATTGCTAGTTGTATTCATCATTCTAAAGCTAATCCTATGTGAATTGTTGGTTTAGGAATCCGAGCCAAAGAGCTAGGGACCATCAAACATTACTAAGCTTCCAACAGGTTCTTACATGGTATGATGAGGAAACATGTGAAGACAACAACAAGGTGGTTATAGGATGAATCGAAACATGCAAGCTAGTCTTGCATAGTGGTCGATACCCTATCCTAGGTGAAAACCTACAAATCGAAACAACAACAATATTGAACAATCTAGATATGAATTTGTTCATAACACAATGAACTTAAAAAAGTCAAATTATGGATGGATTCAACTCGAAGTTGGAACAAATCAATTGGAATTTTGACCACATAAAGCCAAAATTATTACCAGAATTTAACGAGAATAGAGTGGATTTAAACAAATTCTAACATCTAAAACTGAAATTGAAGACAAATTGAAAGGAAATAACAAACCTGAATTTTGCTACTGGTCGCCCTTTTTCCCAATGACCATGCTCCTATTATATCCCAAAGTTACGCACAAGCTCTTGATTTATTCCATTAATATCGAATTGAAATCCTGAAACTGCTGAGCGAGGAATAATCTACTTTCAATTTGTAATTAACCGCTCAATTTTAATAATAGAAGAGATGACGATGAAGGAGATGAATAAGCAGTGTTTGGAGGTTAATGATGGCAGTAAATGAATATAGAGAAGCAAAAGAAGAGAAATTAGTAAAGGTTCGGATGGAGGGTGGTTCATCCATTACTAGGGGATGTAGAAGGATATCGCGGGTTCAAGAAGTAGAGCAACAGAAAGAGGAGGAGATAAAAGATCGAAAAGGGGCCTCGTGTATGCTGGGAAAGCGGAGTAAAGAAAAATGAAAATTAAGGAGGGACATAGTCATGTGTGTGGCACGTGACAAGGGACAAGGGAGGAAGAGAAATGGTAGGCTGGGCGCTTAGGCTAGCCAGATCTCTGGGCCAGCTTTTTTTCCCCTTCCACTTGGTCCAACTTTTTTTTCTAAGAAATTTATTCATTCTTTAAATGCCTCAAATTCCTACAAAATGAACAAAAACACATTAAAATTCTAATTTAATAATTTCCTAAGCAAATATTAGATAATAAAACAATATACAATGTATCATCTTTTAACTTAACAAATATCTCCACTTGAGTAAAATGAAACTAAAAATCCTAAAATAAAAATAATAAAATCCTAATACACTTTTATAGGAATTACAATTGCACATGGCATGTGTAACAAGCCTTCTAAAACCCTAGGTTACCCCTGGTAGATGAATAAGGTCTCGTAAGGCTTTACATAACATATGCCCACAAAATCTTAATGAATAAAAAGAAAATGAAAAAGAAAATAAGAAAAGAAAACCTTTTTGATTTTCCAAAGTATATATACACAATACTCGGGAAAAATATACATATTTCAATCAACCACATCACTCTACTAACTTAGGCGCTAGTTCACATATGAACACAATGTATGCATCAACAAATTCTTAGTCCCCATTGGTGACATTTGTATAGAATCTTTCATCGAATTTAAGAAATTCGTACAAGTCAACCAGTAAAACCTCACGTTAGGAAACATGTAGAACACTTCCGCTTATGTGTTTACTATATTACAACATTGGCTCAATTCATCTTCTAGTTATACAAACTACTACAGGCTTGCTAAGGCTCTTAATTCCCCACTACTCAGATCCAAAATGCAATACGACAATCAAGAGGATTTTACAAGGGCTATAATGGGACTAAGGGTTAAAAAGGATAGGAGAGGGACAATCGATTCAGGAAATGAGGATATAAAAGCCAAGCGACTAATGAGCAACCAAACATTTCCACCAATTATATCATGCACATACACTCTTTCAACCACTTATGACAAGGCACAATCATAGACCATCCCAAATCAGTAGAAATAATGAAAATCAAGCTTACACAACGATGCCAAACACTTTTATTCACAATATTTTTTTCCCCTTTTTTGAAATAGATTTTTAAATTTTTTTTCAAGTTTTTTCCTTGGGAACTTTTAATTTTTTAATTTTTTTTTTGTTATTCTCGAAGACAAATGAATGGATGACATGTAAGAACACTACTCATTTTCTAAATGAACACAATAAATAGCAACCCAAATAAAGAAAAGAAAAACCCTCATAAGCAAGTCCATGCATCCTGTCACCAGTCCAAATGATCTAAAAATAACCACCAAATACATAATCACCTAAAAGCTACCTAACATCCAATATTGAAATGTTGCTCCACTAGTCTTGATTTAGGCATAGAAAATGTGCCTAGACAAAGGGCTAAAATGAAGGGGCACCAGAAATGAAAAACAGTCAAGGCTCAAAGGATCAGCAAAGGGTAAAACATTCAAATTAAGGTGGCAATTTGACTTACGTGGCTTATAAAACAAATGAATATCTCTATCGTATTACCATAATGCACACTCTAAATGTGGGTTTGAAGGGAATCATAGTGAGTTCTAGAGATGTGATCATGGAAGAGACACATATGAAAGAGAAAATGAGACTAAAAGGATGAATTAGTCTTTGGGGCACAAAATCTCATGGGTTCTTCTTCCAAGGTCAACACAACTTTCTATAGAAACTACAGGCATTAAGACTATTGCATAAATAGCACACTTTGGACTAAATTCCATCAAGCATACCATATCAACATACAACCTAATAGCTAAGGTATGAAAGAACGTTGTCAATCAGAATGGCGCACATCCCCTAAAAGAGAACAAACATATTTTGCGCTTTTTAAAATTTTTTAATTTTTTTCTTTCATTTTTGTCAATTTTTTCAATTTTTCTGCAAAACACAGTGTCTCCACCGCCCACACCTAAATCACACAATGTCTTCATTAGGTGTGAAAGAAACATAAAAACAACTACAAAAGGAAAAGAAATATACCAAAAAATGACTCAAAACTAAAGAAAAAAACTCTAAATTTCAAAAAGAAAAGCATATATACAAAGGAGAAGCAAAATAAAAAGCATCAAATATATAAAAAGAAAATAAAAGAAGAGTAAGAGAAAGGAAGGGGAAAAAAAGTTCAATTAAACCAGGTAGGGTGCTTTGAATACACCCAAAACTCTATACCACATCAATCTTTATAAACTTGCTCGCGAAATATCATACATTACATATCTTCTGTACTTGGTAGCTCCAAAAACTGCTTCAATATTTGGCCATTCACATTAAATTTGGCACCACTCTCAAGACCCTGTACCAAAGGGAAAAATATGAGAAACGACATATGCACCCAGCTAATGGGACCTCAATTTTCCCAAAAAAAAGATGGAGCTTAGAGTCATATAAAGAGCACTTTCATGCATGAGGCAAACTCTTTTATAAGAATGTACCTATCATGAAACAACTTGAGCAACTCATTGTAAGATCTACCACTTTTATATGCCTCAGCTCTAGTATCTTCTAGCTCACTCAATTGCAGTCTCTTCTCTCGTCACCAGCCTTAGTCAAATCGTAATTAAGCATCTTGATAGCCCATGAAGACCTATGCTCAATCTTAGAAAGGGTATGACAAGGCTTACCATATACACCCCTATAAGGTGACATGCCTAAGGGAGTTTTTAAAGATGTCGTATAAGCCTATGAAACATCTATAAGCTTGTCGACCCGGTCTTTTCGATTCCTACTCACAATCTTTCCAAGAATATGCTTAATCTACCTGTTGTATGCTTTTACCTAGCTAATTTTGGGGATGATATGAACTAGCAAGTTGAAGCACTATAAAGTACCTCCTCAATAAAGCATCAATAGACCTACTAGTTAGGTGGGTATCCCGATCACAATAAATAGCTCAGGGTATACCAAATCTAGAAAAAAATGTTATCCCTAAGGAATTTCTCAACCACTTTAGAATCATTGGTCCTAGTAGGGATGACATCCACCCACTTAGAAACATAGTTAATAGCTAATAGTATAAACTCATTACCAAAAAAAGATAAAAATGGTCCTACGAAATCTATACCCTATGCATCAAAATCTTTATCGTAATGATTGGATTAAGTGGTATCATGTCTCTCCTGCTAATCCTACCCAACTTTTAGACCTAGGACAATTCTTGTAATATTCAAAAGAGTGCTAAATAAGGATGGCCAATAGAATTCACACTGAAAAGCTGTGGGTACTATCTTTCATCCACTAAAACGCCCCCACATGTTTGGTTATGACAAAATGAAATAACACTCCTAACCTCATGGTCGAGAGTATAAATTCTAAGGACTTGGTCAAAACAAACAAGTAAGGGTCATCCCAAACAAACAAGTTCATATGGTGGAAGAATTGGTCTCCACCATTCTTAGTCCAACCCTTAGGAATCCTACCAGACAATACATAGTTAACAATATCAGAACACTAAGGGTTAGGGTGGACTATAAGCAACTACTTACTAAGGAAGTATCCGAAAATATGTGACTCAATCTATATATCACAGACAATCCTAGATAAGTGGCATGCCACTAGATTCTCAAACCTTTCTTGTCTCTAATCTCGCCACTAAATTCTTTCAAAAGCTAAATCCATCTCACAAATCCAGGCTTAGCATCCTTTTTAGAATGATGGTGATCAAAAGTAGAGTGATCAGTATAGACAATGATATGAGACCCAATGAGGTAATATCCAAACTTCTCAAAACTAAAAATCACAACCAAAAATTCTTTCTTAGTCACAGTACAGTTCAGGTAGGTATCATTTAGACTGTGACTAGCATAATAAATGACATAGGATTTCTTATTGATATGTTACCCTAAAACAACCCCAGTAGCGTAATCTAATGCATCACACATTAACTCAAAGAGTTCTCCTCAGATGGGAGGGTGAAGAATGAGAGCAGAGGTCGAGGTTTCCTTGAGCCGAGTAGATGCTACATGACACTCCTAAGAGAAATGAAATAGCACATCCTTAACTAAAAGCCTAGTTAAAAGCTTGACTCTCTTGGTAAAGTCCTTAACAAAATGATGATGGAAGCCAGCTTGTCTAACAAAAGACCTCACCTATTTCACACAAGTGGATAGGCAAAGATTAGCACAATCATATTAGTCTTAGCCTTATTGGATTCAATTTCATATTCAGAAATAACATGACTTAAGACTATCCCCTATTTCATCATAAGTGACATTTCTCCCAATTCAAAGACAAATTTTTCTCCCTACGCCTTTGAACATTTTATTCAGATTAGACAGACAATTATCAAAGGAAGATCCAAACATTGAGAAGTAATCCATCATAATTTCCATGCATTAGTCAACCAAATATGAGAAATTAGAAATCATACACCTCTAAAATATAGTAAGGGCATTACAAAGTCCAAAAGGAATTCTCCTAAAGGCACATGTACTAAAAGTACATGTTAATGTAATCTTCTCCTGATCCTTAGGAGTAATAGAGATTCAAATATAGGCAGAATATCCAATAAAGAAATGATTGAATAAATCCCGAAGTAACCTCTCTAACATCTGGTGAGAGAAGGGATAAGGAATTGGTTTTTTCTAGTGGCAACATTTAATTTCCTATAGTCGATGCAAACCCACCACATATATTGAACTTAGCTGAGAACTAGCATGTTCTTGTCATTCCTAGTCATGGTAATGTCGATCTTCTTCAGAACAACATGAATAGAAGTAACCACTCACGATAAGAAATGGCATAAATAATCCTATAGTCTAGGCACTTAAGCACTTCCTTCCTAAATACCTGCAAAATTGGGTCTAAACATCTTGGATGATGATGGTAGGGTTTAACATTGTTCTCCAAATGGATTATGTGCTACACAATCATGGGGTGAATACCCTTGATATCCCTTAAAGTCCAACCTATAGCTTCATTTTTCTTGCTAAGTAAGGCAATTAGTTTTTATCTTGATCCTGGTATAAATTAGAAGCAATGATCACATTCAAAGATTCATTGGGTCCCAAAAATAAGTATTTAAAAGAATCAAGAGGAGGTTTTAATTCTAGAGGAGGGGAATCAAACTTACTAGTAGAAGCAATCAAATATTTAGAAGTAGAGCACAAGTCATCAAGCTCAAACACATCTTATTTAAGCTTATCATCAATAAAAATGGCTCATACTCCGTAGCAAACATGCCATCTAACTTATCATCAAAAATAGAATCCTCAACCCAATTAAGTGTAGAAGTCTATTTATCATTAAATCTAGAAGACTGTCTTTGTAGATTCAAAATGTTCAGCTACAAGATTATGTTACCAAAAGATGGACTCATCATCTCATTTTTATAGTTAATAAGACCATTGATAGTAGCCAGGAAAGAAAGTCCTAGAATGAAAGGAATTTGACAAGCAGTATTAGATACTTTCTCAGTCTCAAACAACAACAATTTCTAATGGGTAAATGCATACACCCACCTTAATTAGCACATCTTCCACCACACTCGTGGAAAATCTGGTCAATCTATCAGCCAGTTTGCTAACCATCTTAGTATGTTTCAACTCACCTAACTCTAGCCTCTCATACTCAGTGAAGGTTAAGAAATTGGCACTAGCCCCTAAGTCAAGCAGTGCTTTATGAATGAGTAAGTCTTCTATGAGTATAGAAATAGTAGGGCCCCTGGGATCCTTGCACCTCACTTAATCTAATGAACAATGATAAAACTAGCACTGGGGGCTAAGAAAGCCTTGTTAGGAATACTAGTGGCTCTCTTGGTAGTATAAAGATCCTTTAAAAATCAACCATAAGGAGGCATTTGCTGAATAGCATCAAGCAAAGGAATATTGATTTTGACTGGAGAGAAAGACTCTCTTATCTCATCAAGATGACGCTGATCTTTCTTTTTCAAACTATAGAGGAAAAAAGGTATGGGCTTATGTACTCGCTCAATAATAAAAAGAAAAGAAGAATCTTTAGGAGATGTGTGATCCATTATGCCATCAGAGTGCTTCTCTATGAGCTTCTTTTCATCATAAGATGGGCCAGAAGAAGGATTTGCATCACTAGGGACACCATCAATAGTATCCCTTAACTTACTAGATGAATAAGCCTCTCAAGAACAAGAAGGGGAACAAGATGAATTTTGGAAGAAAGTGTGAGGGTATCTGTAGGTCTCTTTCGAATTTCTCACTTAGTTGTTAATCTATTAACCTGATCTAAGACGTATGACTACATTCACTTTCCTCATATGCTCACTAAGGTTGGCTTCAAAAGTAGAAGACGAAGCATGACCCTTAGGGTTCACCTCTAGCTGACTAAGAAAAGTACATGGTTCTCTAGCAGATGATGCTAACTGAGAAAATTATTCTGTTATCATTCTCATCATCTTTTCCATATTAGCGTTAATCATCCTCTCCACATTACTATTAATTTTGAACAAGAGGCTGAATCTGAGTAATATAAGGTGGTGGCCTAGGTGCACTAAGCACTCCCTAAAAAGTCAGTCTTTTGTATGAATTAGAAGGACAGGATATAAGATAGGAGTTGTTTCTAGGAAGCACTCCACGTTGGGAATTGGGATCCACATAATTTGGTCCACTACTCTAAGAAAAGATAGGGTGCTTTCTCCACTCTATGGCCAACTAAGGGGAGAATAGGTCATTCTTAGGTCTTTTGTAGGCCATATTCACAAGCTCCAATCCAGTAGATAACTGGTGGGCAAAGAAAGGACATAAACACAATGTATGATCTAAAGCTTGACAATGGGAGCAAGACATCATAGAAGTCTGGGAAGTTTGGGGTTACTGAATAGATAATCCGTTGAACATGTTCTATAAGACTCCATTCTTAGACTCTAGTTGACTCACATCAGAAGATACATGCATTCGACCCCTAGCAAACCAAGAACTTAGACTATCATCTTTATTGGCTTTTCAATACATGGTCTTCTCAGCTAAGTCCTCTAAGAACTCCCGAGCAGTACTGATGCTCTTATAAAGAAAGCTACCCTGACACATGGACTGTAACAAAGTTCTAGTTTGCTAGTCAAGTCCTTTATAAACGATTCAACAAAGACTTGATTATTCTAAACCATGATGGGGTCATTGAGCCAAAAAATTCTTAAACCTTTCTAAGTATTTCCAAAATGATTCCCCTTTCAATTAAGCAAATTGATTGATTTCATTCCTTAGCTTCAAATTTTTGGCATTGGGAAAATATTTTCTTAAGAATATATTAACAAAGTCATCCCAAGTAGAAACAGAATTAGCAGCCAAGCCATACATTCATCTTCTAGCAGTATCTTTTAGAGTAAAAGGAATCAAATTCATTCTTACTGCATCAACATATATATTAGGAAAATGCATTATGGAATATCCTTCCTTAAATTCTCTTATGCATCCTCTTACCATAGTGAATTTAGAGAGCATTTGAGTGTAACGAGGTCTCAATTCAAATGTCACATTAGGCCCTAGGTTGGGCAAGTTAAAGCATGATGACAAGTAGACTTTGGAGGATAAAACATATCACCTAAGGTTCACACTTGTGTCATTTCTTTTCATTCAGGTTCAGGCTTGAGTTCAACTGTAACAGCCCTTCTTCTCCTAAGCTCTCCAACCCAGCCAATCATACAATGCCCGCACCAACAAAAGGATTTTTGGTCTTTTTCTCTTATTTATTTCGTTTTTTTACACACACAAATTTTAAAAAAGTTAAAACCTAAAAATTTAAAACTAAAAAGAAAATTAAACAGAAAAAAAAAATTCCTAATTGAAAACAATATTCACAGAAAATTCAAGAAGGTCAAGGAGAATATGGACGTTTTTTTCCAAATTTTCTTAACCTACAATAATGTAGAAATATCAAAACAAAAAGATTATTTATGCAAATTACAGAAAATTCTATAAATTCTCAACAATTCCACAAAAATTCATCTAGACTCTAAAAATCCCTAGAAACCTACTAAAAATATCAGAAAAGCAAAATA
>NCQV01063449.1:14200-58359 GCA_002740545.1 Lophocereus schottii
TGATAGAAAATTAACTATAGGACTAATACAAGCTAAAACCAACCAAAAAAAAATCAAAATACATATTATGAACATAAAAACAAGAACACAAGAATTCTAACCTGAAACATATTAAAACTAAATAAACACTCACTAAAAGTCAAACAAAATGGAAACTACAAAGACTCAATGGACTAATTCAAGACTCGATTTGCAACCTAATTTACAAATGCCACCCCGGCAATGGCGTCAAAAACTTATTGTAATCTCTGCAAGTGTATGATTTATTGCGGTAGTACTTGAGTGTGCCGTACTCAGAGATGGGTTACAAAATCTGATCACAAGCTTCCCTAGTGAAGCCAGATTCATTAGCTAGATAGCTAAAAACAACAAGCAATGCAACCCTTTTCACTCATTTGCTCTATGAGGCAATCAAGAAATTGGCTATGGTCCAATTCACCAACAAACTAATAAAATGCATGAAACAATCAATAGCAAACTAAGTCATGATAGAGGCTCAAGTGAAAAGAAAACTAAACATAAGTGATATGCAATAGAAACAACCTCTATCCAAGCTCATTCAACCTTAACCTGTAACAAACGCCACGAATTGGGCATGGAATCCGATTCACAAGCATAGCAATCTCAGTGAAAAAATCATAACTTCTCGAGTCAGCAAAACCAAAGAGCACTAAAAACCAAATAATAAAGACCATTCACGAGTAAAGTCAGTCGAGGAAAAATGTTGAACTCATATCAAAACATTTATGAACACCAAACAACAACAATATTCAATAATCCAGATATGTATTTGTTCCTCGTATAGTAGATGAAGCAAAAACAGAATAAGGGATGGATTCAACGTGAAATTGGGACCAATCAACTGGAATTTTGAACACATAAAACCTAAATTCACTCCTAAAAATTCATTTTTTAATGAACATGTTTTAAGAAGCGTACCTAAATGTCGTCATTAAAAGATACTAATAACAGCCAAAGTAGTTTGCAGTCATTTAATCTCATTTAAATATGACCATTACACGGGAAAATATGAAATACATCATTATTGCTTTATATAATGTCTATGATTAATGTCATATTAGGGGAAAATGAAAAATTAAAGGTACAAATGAATTCCTAAACCAAAATAACTAGACGGAAACAGTAAAGTAATATTAAAACATTACTTCCCTTAATTGCATTCTTTTTTTTCATTTAACCTCCTTGCGAATAACTTGGAGCAACGCTAGCTTCTCTCGATACCCAAAAAACCTAAATCGCATTTTCTCCGGCTTATTCCTCTATCGGAAGCATTGACGATAGTCAATTAAGATGATAATAGATGTATCCCTCTTCCTCTGGGAATTATTCCATAGTTTTGCTCGTGCTGTATCTTCCAATCATGAATTGGCATAGCGAAATCTAGGGTTCACATAGTTTTCCTAGTTTTGATGCTGAGCAAATTGGTAGTTTGCTTATGTTTCTTTGCAGAGTTTGACATCTTTTCTACTGCATTTTGCTTGAGTCCCAGTTCATTTTGGGTTCATGTGCCAATGAACCAAGCACTATCGATGACGAAGTATGAAGCCTGATTTTTGCAAAGGAAAGCCACAGAGTATGCCTTCTTGCTAATATTAGGTGTGTTTGTACCTTGTCCCTTTTTTGAGTGATCTAGTTTCTGGTTCTGTAATTAAATTGCATTGAACATATCTTTAGCCACATATACTTTGTCCTGGTTATCGGTATTTGAGAGGTGCTTTGTTTAGTCCATGTAATATTTTTTAGGTTTGAATAAGGCTATACTGGTGACGTTGTAATATTGGTGGTTGTGATATGTTGTGATTTTGAAAACTTTTTTGGTTTTTTGTGTGGATGTCCTTATCTATCGGACATAGGGATGACAACAGGTCGGATTCGGATCGGATGTATAGACATCCAAATCTAATCCAATTAATAATTGGATTTGAAAATTCGATCCAAATCTGACTCCGTTGTATCGAGTGTTAAATCGGATTCGAATTAGTTTTGGACTGCATTAAATTCAGATATAATTGGATTATATCCAATTATACATTTTTATTCAATATTTGAATAGTTTTTTATTTCCAACTTTGTTTTTGCTCATTTGTAAATGAAATGTTAAAAATCTCTTTAATGTCAAATAACCTTTCATATCAAACATTTCAATATGTTAAGGTAAAAAATTGTTAGAAAAAGAGAATACGAATTTACTTTAGAGGGAAAGTGATTGATATTAATGCAACAGTTGGAAGGAAAGAGGGGAAAGTACATCTTTGATTGACAGAGACGAAGGATCGAGAAGAAGATCCAGAGGGTAGAGAAAATTAGTTAATAAAGAAAAAGTGTATTGCACAAAGAGTGCAGGCCTTATGCAGATTTTTTAAGAGTTATAATATTAGGATTTTTCTATCTCCTAAAACAATATGAAATTATTTAAAAAGAAAATCGCATTGGAAGTTAATCAAATCGGATGGACCATCCTCCAAATCTAGTTGTCTAGGAGTCCGCTTCGGATTATTTTTATCGAGTTTGAATAAAAATTTTTTTAACAAATTCAAATCAGATAATTTTACCTCGAATCAGATTGAATATGCTTTGAATTCGGACTATTTAGCCATCCGTAGTCGGACCAATTCTATAGATCGTTGCTTTTGACATTTCTTTTAGATCTTGTTGTTTTTAGCTTAAGGATTGTTTTAGGAATCATTGCTTGAAACTCATAACTTGTAATTTGGATCACATTGCAACAATGTTCAATGTCTAACATGATTTTACATATGAACTTATAATAACAATGTTGAAGGAATGTGGAGATATCTCGTAAATGAATAATAGGCATATAATGTACTATATAATGCCTGTTAAGTTGTCTCCATCAACCAACATTGTGATTCAATTCATTAAATGAGCAAGTATGCTAATTCTATTAGATACAAGGGCATTAGTCACCAAAATTCTTGTACCATCCACACTTTCCAGTGTCAATTTTAAAGATTTTTATGCCTATCAAGTTAAGCTAGTAGTAGTTTTCTAGGACAATCAGCATCTAATGCCAAGTAAATGAGAATGTTAAGTTATATCTAATGATGAGCTTTTCAAATATATTATGAGTGTAATGGTAGAAAACAATAAGATGATGAATAACGAGTCTTGTTTGGGTCCTTCGTCTATCAATGAGATTATACACCACTAGGTACCACGTGAAAGAGGGTTGTGGACCTTTTTTCTGAATGGTAACATTACACGCAACCTTTTTCTTAACCTCGTGCCTAAGGCTACTATTAGTAATGATGCAACTCTAAGGGACCAAGATTACATGTTCCTATTTCATAGTGTTGTGGCTTATAAGATGACTTGGTGTGACACCATAGTGATGGGAGATCACGGTTTGTCTAATATATGGAAGAATTGAGAAATTGTAGCTATATCCATGTAGCAAACGTATAAAACCCTTTTTTTCTAAATGGTTTCACATTTTTCCTTTGATAAACTATGCTTTAGCTGCATCTTCCGATGTTAACATTATTTATTGTGTTTTGTATTATTAAATTAAATCTGATAATGATAATCTTGCTTTGATTAGGTCCATCAATGACATTGAGATACAGCAATTTTAAAGAATGTGGAAGAACTATTGGCATAGGTGGCAACCTCTTGTGTAACTGGTGAGCTATGTGTTTGTTGTGGTATTGAGTAACGATGATATTGCATTTTCACCATTCACCAGAAACTTTTGAACCAATTTCCTCACTTATATAGCAACATATACCACTAATAGTTGAACGTAAAATTGTGCTATTTATACCCTTTATTATCTAGTATTTGCTCGCAAATAAATTAATAAATTTTGATTTTAGTAATATTTTTATTTATTTTGTGGGGATTGTGAAGTGTTGAAAAATAAATAAATTTGAACAACCAAGAGTAAGTTTTGGATTGAGCTAGGCAAAGGAAGGAAGAAGGAAAGAACAACCCAGCGGCCCATACTCCTTCTATGCCCAGGCTCTCCCTTTTCTTTTCCTACCTAATTGCGGGCCTGGCCCAATGCATTTCCCCCCAGCACCTTCACCTTTCTATACAAGCCTGCACTGCATTCGTTCCCGGTCCAATTCCCACCCTGGCCTAGTCCCTAGATAGGCGACGCACCTTGTTTCTCTCCTTCACTTCAGGCCTGCTTCCCCCTTCTTCTATATGACCCAAAGGCAACTGAGGCCCAATCGCGGCTCCTTTTCGCACACCTGACCTTCTTTGTTTTTTTTTTTTTTCCACTTATTCATTACGTACATGACATGTGATACGGAAGCCCCCCTTCCTTTATCTTTCTCGTTGCTGCTACACCTAGTGGGCAATAAAGGTCTCATAAAGGTTTGTATAAGATATACCTACAAAATATTTAAAAAGAACATCCAAAATTGAAAAATAAAATCTTTTTCTTGTTTTTCAAAAGTTATATATATATAACACCAGGGGGAAATGCCCGCACATTTGAATCAACCACATCACTGTAATAACTCTAGCATTCAATCACATGTAACCACAATGTATGCATCAAGAAATTCTTAATCCTCACTGATGATGTAAAACCCTAGAAATTCATAATTATAATTCTTGAATAATGGTCAAACTGAGCTGGTTTTATTAATTTCGAAAGTTACGTGAGGTCGCTTGAGCTCGTAGGTAGTAGTTTAGTGTTGGGCCTCATTAGATTAGAACTTCACATCAAGCCCAAACTTCCTTGCTTCTAACCCAATCCAATTTTTTGATCCAACCCAAGGTGTTGATAAAGAAAATATTAATGCTAATTTGAAAAAAAAAAATCAGATTTTATCTCCCTCTTAATTGTTTTATTTTTTAAAATTGAAACTTTGGAGGTAATTTCAAGATATTTGTTTTGCCCTAGTTGTCAATATTTTTTCTCCTTTCGTCCTAGTAACTACAGCCCCCTCCAAAAAAAAAGGGCTGTATGTTTTTAGGCATCGAAAATGAATGCAACCCTAGTCTCATGCTGTTCCTTCTACAACGCACAATTCACTCTCTCCCTCTCTCTCTCTCTCCCCACCCCCACACACACCCCCCCGCTCCACCACCCTTCCCAGCCGCTTGCACTGTTGGCCATTGCCGTGCCGCCCTCTAGCCACCATCCACAAGCCACTAGCTGCTAGCCATCCCTCCCCTCTCTGCTTGGTTCCTTGGTGAGATGCTTTTAGGGTTGTTCATATCATGCTTAATTTGTAAAAAAATAATTTTTACAGCTAATTCAATTCCTCCTTTACCTTTTAATTAATCTTCTGCACATTTGTAATCAAATTTTTAGACTTTAGAGTTGCTTGAAAGCCTATACATAGCCATCTTACTATCACTTCTACCTTCAAGGTAAAAAGCAAATCTTTCTCTCCCAAACCTCTCCTCAAGGGGCTTGGCTAGGTTTTCATGGATGGTAAAGGTAGTGTTGATGGTTAAGGATGATTATTTTTGTGGTTTTCTTGAGTGGTTATATGATTTTATACATGACAAATTGGGTTTTAGAGACACCAGAAAGTAGATCTGCACTGACCCAAATTCGTGGATTAAACTACACTTATCTACTAAAGTAAAAGCCATGAAAAATTTAGGTAGGCAGATTTATGATTCTAGTTAACTAGCAATTTTGAATCATCAATTTTGGATCTAAGACAAGGGAGAAATAAATTGTCTTCTGGGACTGCATAATTCTAGCTGAAAACTGACTAGGCTAAAAAAACATGGGTCTTTGAGATAGTTCTTGTGATTATTTGCAACTGTTCATAAATGGAAAGTTATACTAGACCGAAAGACTTTCTAGGTTGTTCTCATACACCTCAATGCAATAATTCTATGTGAAGTTATAGCTCCTGCAAGTTAGGTCAGAAGCTGACCTAAAATTGCTTACCATCTCTAGTGAAATTAAATCTCAACATTAGCTTTTAATTAATAAATGTGCTTTTTTAAAAATTTGTTTAAGTGCTGGGGGATTGGTCTTTGGGGCAGTAATGTTAGTGAAGAGGCTTTAAGGAGCTTCCTTGACTTTTAGGTTGGGAAATATTGATTTTGGGGTCTAACACTCTAGTTCGAGCTCAAGCTAGATTCTTACACTTCTTCAAGGTAATGTCTATGCCCTAACACCCCTTGGTTGTGTTATTTGGAAATATGTTAATTTGCATGTTATGAATTGTTTATGTGATGTTGCATGCTACGGGGACCCTACCTTTGAAACTTGAATTGTGAGATGTGATTTTATGAATTTCTAAATGTGAAGTATGGTGTTATTACTAAAAAATTTACACTTGGGCAGTTCATTTTCAAAGTGGTTTTGCTAAGTAATAGAATTTTTGATTGAGATAGGTTGGGCTTACTGGGTGCGAAATGAACATACTCATAAAATACTAAATCTTAAAGTGAAACATTAAGGCAAGTTGTGGGATGGTCCCTCCTGAGATCAAGGTAGGTTTACCTTGATATAGAGACTAGTTAGTCTCCAAGGCTTAGAGGATGCAGTTTTTGGTACATGTCATTGCAGATGGACGTATGCCAACATGGTTTTGTAACCTATGAGCTTGTTCGGTGGAAGGCTATAAAACCCTTGGTGGGGTTGCTTATCAATGAAAATTGACTTTGTTTGGATTATGAATAGTGAAAATGGTATTCACAGTTCAATGTTCTTGAAATGACTAGGAGTAGATGTTATCTTGAACTATTTGAATATTTCCCTCCCACTCTTAAACCTTTGGAATGAATTTAAGTGTGTCACGATTAGATGCAGACATTATTGAGCTCTGTCTTACTTTTCGGATTGTTTTGCTTTCAGGTACTAGAATGCTGCATGGATTTTATTTAACAAGGAATAATATTGGACTTGTAGTTGACTAAATTTGACCGTTGACTTTGGACTGTTGACTTTGGATTACATTTGTGCACATTTCAACAAATCCCCCTTTTGCCTTGTTTTTCTTAATGAATAAGGCAGTGTCTCTTATTAGGTTGATATGTGCCGCTTAATTAGGATAAAGGTTAGCAAAAATTGAATTAAAATTTTCGGGGTGTCACATATGACATCTACACACAATCTTTCGTCCCACTTAAGAGTCATGTACAAGCTCAACTTGTAAAACCTCACTTTAGGGATATATGGGACACTCCCACTCATGTGTTTGATATATAACAAGTTTCACTCAATTCGTTTCTAATCATACAACCTTCATAAGCTTGGTAAGAGTCTCAATTCTCTATCACTTAATTACAATATGCAACACGATAATCAAGAGGGCTCTTGAGGGTTATAACGAGGTTAACATTAAGGGACAAGAGATGGATAAATAATTTTAGAATGAGAAGCTAAAATCCAAGTGACTTGAGAGCAACCGGCGCTTTCACCAACTATAGTAACCACACATCCTTCCAATACTCACAATGAAATTGCAACACATCCCACAAAAATGGACCATTGGAAAGAGTATATACAATGACAAAATTCATGCCAAACACTCTTATTCACAACATTCTTTTTTAAAATTTTTCAATTTTTTTTGTAATTTTTTTTTTCACTCTTTTTCCTTGGAAACCTTTTCATCTTTTTCTTGTCTTTTTTCATTCTTGTTTTTCATTAAGAAAATGAATAAATGGCATGTACAAAAATAATACAACTCAATTTTCAAATGGTTACAATGATACATCCCTACACATAACCAAGATCAACCACTAATAACATAAAATACCCAAAAGCCACCCACCAAATAATGAAGTGAACCCCTAAACTTGGCTTATGTATAGGAATTGTGTTTTGGCCATGGGCTAAAATGAAGGGATCATAACAAAAAGGTCAAAGCTCAGAGGAGCAGCAAAAGGGTAAAACATTCAAATTCGGGGTGCCAATTTAGCTAATGTGGTTAACAAAATGAATGAATACCTCTATCATATTATTATGCACATGGAAAACGTGATTTCAAAGAGAATCAAAGCAAGTTCTAGAGATATAATCATGAAAAAAACACACGTGAAAGAAACAATGAGACTAAAAATAATGAATTAATCTTTAAGGGCCACAATCACATAGGTTATTCTACCAAAGTCAAGCTTACTTTAGAAATAATATCAAGGGTTAAGGCTATATACAAACATCACACTACTTAATTTGCCTATCGGACACTTCAACCTGGCCACTGGTTTACGAATGATAGGGGATAGTAAATCTATGGACTATAGAGTACCTCCTCAATAATGCATCCAAAGACCTATTAGTAAATTATTGCATACCTTGGTCACTAATGATAGCCTGTGGAATGCCAAACCTAACAAAAATGTTCTCTCTACGAAACTTCACGACCATTATAGCATCGTTGGTTCTATTAGCGATGGCCTCTACCCACTTAGAAATGTAGTCCACAGCTAACAAAATGTGCTAATTTCCAAAAGAAGAACAAATTATCCCATGAAATCTATACCCTAAACGTCGAAAATGTCCACCATAATGATGGGATTAAGTGACATCTTATCTCTCGAGCTTATCCTATCTAACTACTGGCTCCTAGGGCAACTCTTATAATATTCAAAAGCATCCCTAAATATGGCAGGGCAACAAAAACCACATTGAAGCACTTTGGCTACCGTATTTGTCTTACTGAAATGCCCGCTACATGCTTGATCATGACAGAATGAAAGGACACTTCTTACCTCATGATTGAGAATGCACCTTCAAAAGACTTGGTCAGGACAATACTTAAACAACAATGGGTTATCCCAAATAAACAATTTCACAAGGTGGGATAACTTATCTCTATTATTCTTAGTCCAAGCCTCAGGGATCCTACCACACACTTGGTAATTCACAATGTCAGCACACCAAGGGTCAGGGTGGACTGCATACAGTTGTTAATTATGGAAGCATTCAAAAATGCTGGATTCAAGCTCCTTGCCATAGAGAATCCCAAACAAATGGTCAGCAACAATGCTCTTAGAACCTTTCTTATCCCCAATTTCATTATTAAATTCTTATAAAAGTAAGATCCATCTCATAAGTCTAGGCTTAGCATCCTTCTTAGGAAGAAGGTGCTTAAGAGTAGAGTGATCAGTATAAACAATTATATGAGACCTAATAATGTAAGGTCTAAACTTCTGAAAACTAAATATTACAGCCAAGAATTCTTTCTTGGTGACAATATAATTTGGTTGGGCATCATTCAATATTTGACTAGCATAATAGATGACATGGGACTTCTTATCAACATGTTGTCCTAAAATAACCTCGACAGCATAGTCTTACACATCAATTCAAAGGATTCTCCCCAGATGGAAGGATGAAGAATAGAAGCTGAGGTTAAGGCTTCCAAGTTTAGTATATACCTCAAGACACTTCTTAGAAAAGTGAAATGGCACATTTTTAGTTGGAAGATTAGTCAAAGGCTTAACTATCTTACTAAAGTCTTTACTCAAACAATGATAGAAGCCAACATGACCAAGAAAAGACCTCACCTCATTCACAAAAGTGGGAGAGGAAAGATTAACAATCAAATCAGTCTTAGCCTTATCTACTTCAATTCCATCTCTGGAAATAATGTGGCCTAAGACTATCCCTTTCTAAGCATGAAATGACATTTCTCCTAGTTCAAAGTCAAATTTTTCTCCCTCCACCTTTCCAACACTTTCTTCATATTAGATAGACAATTATTGAAGGAAGACCCAAACACAGAAATGTCATCCATGAAAATTTCCATGCATTGCTAAACTAGATTTGAGAAAATAGAAATCATGCATCACTTAAACGTAGCAGGGGCATTACAATGTCCAAATGGCATTCTCCTAAAGGCATACGTCCCAAACGGACAGGTGAGAGTAGTCTTCTCCTTATCCTTAGGAGTAATAGCGATCTAACTATAGTCAGAATGTCCATCTAAAAAGCAATATAATGAATGTCCAGCCAACCTCTCTAGCATTTGATTATGGACGGGAAGGAAAAATGGTCTTTCCTAGTGGCAGCATTCAATTTCTTATAATCAATACAAACATGCTACCCATATTAGACTTTAGTAGGAACTAACTTATTCTTATCATTTGTAATCACAGTACCAGGGCTAACCCACTCACTATCAAAAATGGGATCAATAATCCTATGGTTTAACCACTNNNNCGCTTCCTTCCTAACTGCTTTCTATAAGGTCGAGTTTAAATACCTTTCACGGTTTCAATAGGGCTTAGCATTGTCCTGTAACTGGATCCTATGCTACACAATAGAGAGACTAATATCCTTTATATCCCCTAAAGTCCAACCAAAGGCTTCCTTGTTCTCTCTAAGTAGGGTAATGGGTTTGTCCTCTTGGTCTCAGTCTAGGTAAGATGCAATAATAACATGTAAGGATTCATTGGGTCCAAGAAATGAGTACTTAAGAGTGTAGTTAGGAAGAGGTTTTAATTCAAGAGCAGCAGGAGGGGAAACAGATTAAGATGCAGACCCAAAGGCATTAGCAAGCAGACAATCAACAGCAAAGCACAAGTCATCAAAGTCAAAC
The DNA here is from genome assembly GCA_002740545.1 of Lophocereus schottii. NCBI lineage: Eukaryota > Viridiplantae > Streptophyta > Magnoliopsida > Caryophyllales > Cactaceae > Lophocereus > Lophocereus schottii. Next base: position 24,718 of record NCQV01063449.1, read on the forward strand.
ACATGATATTCAAACTCATCATCAATAATAAAAAACTCATATTCAGTAGCAAACATACGAGTAAAATTATCATCAAAATACAGAATCTTCTATTCAGTTAAGAGTAGAAACTCCATATCATCAAAACCAGAAGACTGTCTTTGCATATTAAATATATTTAATTCCAAAGTTATATTACCAAAAGAAAGTCTCTTCATGCCATTCTTGCAATTAATTAGAACAATTAGTAGTGGCCAAGATAGGACACCTTAGAATCATAGGGACTTAACTAGTAGTGTTAGCCACCTTCTCAGTCTCAATCACAATAAAGTCCACAGGGTAAATGAATTCACCCACTCTTATCAGTACATCCTCAACTACACCCCCTAAGCGATCTAGCCCATCTATCAGCTAACTAAATGACCATCTTGGTAGGTTTCAACTCACCTAACCCTTACATCTCATACTTAATAAAGGGTATCAAATTTATATTAGCCGCGATCCCCTATAACTACAGAAATACTAAGGCAACTAAGGTCCTTATGCTTCAATTCTGATGAGAAATAATGGAACTAGCACTAGAGGCTAGGAAAGCCTTCTTAGGGACTTTAGTAGCTCTTTTAGTAGTACATAGATCCTTTAAAAACCCAGCATATAGAGGAATTCACTGAATAGCATCGAGTAACGAAATGTTGATTTTGACTTGAGAGAAAGTCTCCTGCATCTTATCATCATAGGTTCGGTCTTTTTTTTTCCATCATATTGAAAAAAACAGGTAAAGGCTTATGAACTCTCCCAGCAGAAGGAGGCAAAGAAGAATCCTTAGGAGATGAAGGATCAATCAAATTAGTAGAATCTTTCTTCTTAGGCTCCTCTTTATCAGAAGGTAACTCAGCAGAATTAGCATTAGCAAAATCATTGGGGGCACCATTGGTAACATCCCCTAACTTACTGGATGAACCAGTTTCGACAGAACAAGAACAGGGAAAAGAATTTTTGAAGAAACTATGAAGATATTTATAGAGTTCACTAGGAACTCCTACTTGGTTATCAATCACTCCATCAGATTTGAGAGATATAACTGCATTCACTTTCCTCATAGGCTCACTATGGTCTACACTAAAAGAAGATGAGGTGTGACCCTTAGGGTTCACCTCTAGCTGACTAGGAAAAGTCCTAACTCCTTAGAATAATTGGGAAAACTGTTCAGTTATCATTCTCCTCATTTTTTCCATATTAGTATTAATCATTCTCTCCACATTATTATTAATTCTCCTCGCAATCTTATCAATCTCATATAAACAAGAGGAGGTTGAACTTGACCTATAGGAGGTGGAGGTCAAGGTGCATTGACACACCTAGAAAAGCCGATCTCTAAAAAGAATTGGAGGGATGGGTGATTGGCTGGGATTTGTTTCTAGGAAACACTCCAAGGTGGGAGTTAGAGACCATAGCATTTGGTCCATTACTACAAGAAAAGTAGTAGAGTTTATTTCAGTAAGGAGAAAATGGGCCATTCTCATGTCTTTGAAAGGTGATACTCGCTTGCTCCTGTCTAGTTGATAACTGATGAGCAAAATATGGACATGCACTCAATGAATGATCTAAGGTCTGATAGTAAGAACAAGACACCATAGAATTCTAAGACATCTAGGGAGTCTACGGGGATAATAAAGAGCATTAGTAGATCGATTTGAATGGGAGAAAGTAGCAGAGTTTATTTTTTAGTTTTTTTTTAATTTTCATTTTCTTTTCCAGATCCATCTTTAGCCACTGAAAATGGATGTAACTAGTCTATGCTTTATTCAATTGAATGAGAATTCTAATTTTGGAGGTGAATTTGTGAGTTGTTTAGTTCCAATTCGCATTTGGTAGTTGTTTCTTTCAATGCTCATGCTCTATTTCTGTCCTCAGTGATGACCTAGAGCACTCAATCTGAGTTTTAGCATGGGTTCCGTAATCTTGCTCTGCTTATGCTCAGTTTTGGTTTTGGGTGTTCTTTATAGGTTTTTATCTCCTCCTCTGTTGCTATCTGTGCTTGGGCAGTGGGTTCAAAGCTATGGGAGTGAAGCTTCTTCCATTCCCTTATTTTTAATTGATTTTGGAATCTTAAATTATGGATTGATCTATGTTTGCTCGGTACTTTGGATTGTTATTTTCATTATTCTTTTCATTGTTTTGGACCGTTTAGAAAGCTATAGTTTACGGTTGAAGTTAACTTAAAAGTAGCTAGAACTTAGCGTGGATTTAGTTGTACTAGTTGACACTTCATTTCATTAATTAATTTTCCTTTATTATCTTGTTAATGTTAGCATGTTAACTAATAATATGTGACCTAATTTCATTCTTCATCCTTGTGGACCGACCCTCGAACATTACGGTGATGCACCGTATACTTGCAGAATTGACAACACCGACATGCGTGATAAATCTACTGGTAGATCGAATATGATATTGTTCTATTCTTTTGTGTTCGGTTTGAAAATATATGCTTAATTTCTTTTTATTTCTCTTGCTTTTATCTTAAGGCTAGCTATAAATCCGCAGCGTTGAAGCTTTTAAAGTTATGAGGGTTAGGTCTTAATATATTTGTTATTTTCTTTTCAATTTTGGTTAAGTTCATGTCAATTTCCTATTACACTTTCTATGTAACTGATGTTTGCATCTTTGAATCTCGTATTTGCATCTTGTAGGGATTGCCTTAGAAACGATGACTCTAATCAAGTGAAACGCTAATAGCACATTTCATATGATGTTAATTTTGGAGAGCCTTTGTGTTTGTGGTTTATTTTGTAGACCTGTTTGCTGCTTCCGTTTATGTTTGTTTGCCTACTTTGTTTGCTTGCAGATTTATAGCTCTAAATCTATCAAGTTCCTTTCCATCCTTGTTCTCACTATGTCCAGCACCTTTCTGTGTGTAACGTCCATTCCTATGACCATCACTCACATTTGTTATTTATTACATTCCTAGGAATATATGTAGTGTCATCTGTTTCAATGGGTAATCTTTGTGTTTTTGTTGCTTTTTTCTGTAGGTGGCTAAAGACCTTGGATTGTGGCTAAACAACTTTTTTTTAAAATTTGTTTTTGGGGTAATGCCATTATAGTTTTGATAATCTGTATCTAATTCATGTTGTAACATGTATTACAGCATTTAACTCAAGTATATCTATAAAAGTAAATTTGTTCCAAACTTAGATCATCTTAGTGTCATTTGACAGTTATTTTATTTAATCAATTGTGATAAACTGATATTAGGCTTGAATGGGTGCTTAATGTATATTTTTTTAAAAAAACATGATTATCATTGAAAAGGTTGCTAGCTATTAGTCAAAATCGTGGACTTTAACAAGCATATTCGTTGCAATAACCAACTTTAAGAAATAACATTGAAATAAATTCGTCGTTATTGATAACTGGCAAGTACTTGTATATTATTTATGATGAATAATTTTGTTTTTATTGCGAAATAACGTTATTAACCAACTAATAGTGAAAAAAACCACTATCATCACTATTGATAATGACAACAAAAAACCTCAGGCTGTCTTTGAAAGTATTAACGACGAAACTAATAATGACGAACGACAATGAACTTTTTTTCATCATTAAAAGCTTTAACGATGATACATTAGACTTTTAACAATGATATTTTCACTGTTGAAATTCCTTTTTCCAATAGTGTTACTGGAATTTAACGGGAATATAGTCAATTTAAACTAATTCCAACATCTGAAAATGATGACAAAAGTGAAAGAAAACAATAAACCTAAATTCTGCTTCTGCTTGCCTCCCTTCCCATCAACCTTGCTCTGATTATAATCGAAAATTATACCCAAGCTCTTGATTGTTGTCATTGCTCTCAAATTCAAGTCTTGAAACTACCAAGAGATGAATAATATGCCTTTAATGCTCAAAATCGCATAATTTTGATGAGAGGAAAGATGATGGTAAAGGCGTTAAGTAGGCAACGTCTAGAGATAAATAATGGTGGTGAATAGATAGAGAGAAGAAGAAGAGAAATTAATGAAGGACGATACAGAGGGTGGCCCGTGCGTTACTAGGGGAAGCACAAGGAGATTAAGCAGAGGGGTATCACCGGTTCAAGAAATACAAGAAAAGGGACCACGAGCCTGCTGGGAAAGGGGAGCAAAGACAAAACAAAACTATAGGGGAAAGCAATCACCCGTGTGGCATGTGATAAGAGCGAAGGAAGAGGAGAAATGGGAAGTCGGGTGCTTGGACAAGGTAGATCCCTTGGCTTGCTTTTTTTGTTTTTTCCTTCCTCATCCAACACTTTGGTTCAATGTTTTTTTTCCAATAAATTTATTCGTTCTTCAAATTTCTCAAATTCCTACAAAATAAACAAAAATATATTAAAATTCTATAACAACACACAACACTTCCCAATGTGGACCATGCTTTTACGGGGTCTAGGGACAGCCAAGTGTAGGTAAGCTTACCTCTATGGGCATTCCTGCCCGTAGAGAGGATGTTTCCAAAAAAAACATATTAAAATTCTAATTTAATAATTCATTTTGAGCAAATGTTAGTTAATAAAAGGCCATGAAATATAGCATTTTTGAATTGAACATTACACCTTTTTAATCCGTGGTGTTTTATTTTTCATTAGAACATTGGACTGGATTAACCCACATATTAAGTCAACACATGAATTAATATTCAGTCCATAAGACTAAGGAGAAAATAACTAAGATAAAAAAAATAACTTAAAGTTGAACTGAAATGGTGTGAATGATAACATCAATATGCTTCCCAGTTTACGTACAGAAATTTGTGAGAACCACAAATTCTTGGTACAAAAAAATGTCGCAACTTTGGTGGGCATCGTGCTTTTGGCACAAGTGGTAGAGCTTGCGCTTTAAAAAAGGACAACTGAACTCTACATATTTTCAATAGAAATTCATCTGTCTTCTTCCTCGATAGAGTTCCCTTTACGCCAATATTTTCGCACTCCACAAAATGCACCATAATTATTGCACAACATTTCTTTAAAAATGCTAGGAAATAGAGCAGGATACTAAAAATCTCGACACTTTTGCTTTGTGCTGAAGTTTGGATTTACAGTGCAAATTAATGACATTTATCAACAAAAAAAAGGGCTGGTAATTGCTATTCTTTTGTGCTGCCCTCTAACTTTCATTAAAAGGTGGGGTGACATCAAGGATCCAATGTAGGACATGGTCTCATAGAAACGAAAATAAAATTGTTTTTTTGGCACAACTAGAAATCGCTTGTGAAAACGTAACTAAAATAACTTAAAATTGAGCAAGGGAAATGCGAAGTTATTAATCCTCTAAGGCACGTTGTTGGAAGTGCTTCAGCGCTATGGCTTTTTCAACTAGTGGGAGCTGGGAAGTCGTAACAGTTACAAGGTTCATGGAGTTGGATGCAGTTGTCTTTAATGTCCTTTTTCTTTCCTTCCCTTTGCTGTTCCTTCTTCTCTTTCAGCTTCCTTTGAGAAGAATCCACTAGGGGATGATGACTGCAAGCCAGTACATCTTTGGATGCCTTGTGATCATCCTGCAGATCATACTACTCAATCTCAGTCAATACATGCGCAAATATCATTTATGGATTCTGCATAAGCTACCCCTCCATAGCTTCTCTAAGAAATTCAAAAACCATAACTTCTGTATCCTTGTTTAGACACTCAACCCTTTTGCTTCCCTTCAGCAGTCAAGCACATATGTCTTTTCCTCATTCAGGCAAAGCTCAATTTAGAGTCTGATGGATGCATGTTTAGAGATGTCAAGGTTGAGAACGTCAAGGGAGGAAGTGGCAGGTCAGGGTCAGATTAATATTTTAACGATTTCAACGGTTGGCTTTTGCTAGGTAGTTGATCTTTATGAAGCCACTAATTGGACTCTTTACACTTAAACTTGAGTGATTTGTTTTTTCTTTGTCAATCATAACATCCTCAAACCCAATGAATTCTTCATTATCCAGGGAATGCAAAAATACTAAAAAAACCTTTGTCAGAAGTTTAACCTAAGGGAAATGAGCATTCTTAGAAGCTTCCTTAACTTTCTCTATATACTGGAGGATGATCTTAGAGAAATTCTCATCATGGTCCTTGATGATGTGGTGTACCACATTCAATGCTTTATAGCATGACATTTCTTTGGTATTGCCTTCTTAAAAATGCAGTAGAAATGCGAATGTAGAGAAGAATTTTGCATCAATGTGCTGTTAGTATAGGAAAATTGCTTTTTGTTACCTTAGTTGATAGGGAACTCAAAATAGGCCTCGAAATAGTGTTGGACACAGCCATACAAGGTTGATAGCATATTCTTTTTTGGTCAACCTTCATAGTAAAGATCTGGTCAAGGGTTGCAGGGGTAAGCGAGAAACAAACTCACTTAATAGTAGTGGTGTAAAACTAATCCCATTAGGAACTTCCTTCTTTAGGTTGGCATAAAATAACTTGACCATGACAGGATGGCCTTTAGTATGTAGGTCTAACAATTTCTTAAAGTTCATCCTTTCTAGCACACATGAAAACTCAAAGTTTTCCTTAGGGAGAAAATCCCAATCCAAACGTTCATAAACCAACATTTTGCTTTCGTTCAAGATTTCAAAATTTGATTCTTCCCTTTTCTTAAACCATTTAACAGGAATATCAACGCTTGAAGAAATAGAGGCCAAAATTTTTCTCTTGAGATTTGTCTATCTTAAATTGCATTTCTTTTAGCTTGTCAATTATGAGCGTCCTAAGCTTCTCTAGACCAGTGATAGTAGGTGTTTGCGAGAGCTCTATGGATTTCCTCACCAAAGGCCAAAAAAGGATTTGCCTTTGCTTCTCGGATGGTGTTGATACTCAATTAGGAAGGTTAAGGTTTAAGAGAGAGACACTTTTAAGGCTAGGGTTTTCAAACATAGAAGGCGTGTCTAGGAGAAATTTCGAATTGGTGGGTTGAGTATAGTGATGTAAAGAGTAAATGTTCAAGGACAATTGAAAGAACATGACTTCAATAAGCAAGATGCAAAGACAAGCACTAAAACATGCTTAGTTTCGCAGGTCGGGTAGTAGCCATTTCTAGGGAAAAAGTGGAAGGAATGATTCAAAAGGATTCTAAAAAGCCTTTGCACAACAATTTTGAAAAGATTTTGAATCAATTTTCAAGATTATTTTCCTAAATTTTTAGAAGATGTTGCAGCCAATGGAAAACTATAACTAATCATAATTAAATTGAAAGGTTGCCCAATTGATGATCAAATGACTTGCTTCAGCCACCTTGAGATTGTTACGGTAGTCAAGGTTAGGTGCCTTAAAAATGTTATCTCTAATGAACACAATATCAAAAAGAATTTCAATCAACCAATATAATCAATCATGCCTAGTTTCCTTTGAATAAAGAAAAAATATATCCTTACGTAGGGTTTAGGTCAACATATCACCTAGTTATATATCAGTAGGTACATTGTCAAGAAGGATATCACATTTTTTAACATGATCTTTGATGATGTATCACTTCAATATGATTGTTTCTTGATGTCGTACTAGATTTTAGGTGTTGTTTATAGAACTTCGATTGTTATAATTACAGAAACTTTGTTAAAATCCAATCCAAGGTTCTTGGCTATTGGGTAATCCACAAGATTTGAGCATAATAGGCTCCAACTATAATATCTTTAGCCTCAGCTAAGGACAAGGCTATTGAAATATGTTTCTTGACATGCCAGTAAACTAGGGAATGTCTAAAGGATTTGCATGAACAAGAAGTGCTCTTTCTATCGTCCTTCTAACCTGTATGATTAGCATCATAGTATGTAAGTAGTTTACAGTCATCACCTCTTAGCCACCACAAACCAAGTCCTAGTTGGACCAAGATACTTGAATATTCTTTTCACAGCCTTGAGGTGTGATTCCTTCATAGCTTATTGGAATGTAGCACATCAATAAACAATGAACATGATATTGGGTCTATTAGTAGTTAAATACAGTAAGGATCCAATCATACCTCTGTATGCCTTTTATAAATTCGCTTACCCCGTTTATCTAGGTCAAGTTTACAATTAGAAATCGTTGGATTTTATGGAATGTTTAGAGCTGTGAAGGCTATAATTCTTAAAGAGTTCATTCACATACTTGCCTTGATTGATGAAGATCCATCTTGGCATTACTTGATTTCTAGTCTAAGGAAGAAGTTCAATTCTACCATCATACTCATCTTAGATTCCTTACGTATGGCTTTTGAAAATACCTTGCACAAGGATTCATTAGTAGCACTAAACAATATATCATCAACACATATTAGGACAAGAAAAATGTTCTTTCCTCTTTGTTTAGTAAGCAAGATCTTCTCAATTTTTTATCTTTTAAAATCATTTTCAAGCAAGAGTCTAAGCATCTCGTACAATACTCCTGGAGCTTGTTTCAATCCATATGTGCCTTTATGCAATTTGAAAATAAGATTAGGATAGTTTGGATTTTTACAAATTGGGGTTTGTTTAATATAAACTTCTTCATACAAGTAATCCTTTAAAAATGACCATTTACAATCCATTTAGTATAACTTAATTCCCATAAAAGAAGCAAATGCAAGAATCATAATGGTGGGTTGTAACCTATATAGGACCCAAGGTTTCATGATTATTAATGACTTCTTCCTTGCTGTACCTTTTTGCTACTAGTCTAACCTTGTTCGTAACCATATCTCCAGGCTCACTAGTTGGATTCCTAGATAGCAATGCGATTCCCATAACTAGATGGTTCTTAGGTCGGGTAGTCAAGGGTGAAACTTCATTTCTTTTTCAAACTATTGGATTCTTCTTACATAGTTATAGTCCACTCAGGGTCAAGGGCAAAACAACATGTTCTTACACCTAGGTTGATATTTGAGATTCGATGTATGTCAGGTCTGTCAGCTTGTTCTCAACCAAACCTAGTAACTCAACATGGAGGATATGCCTTGCAATAAAGGAGAAAGCCACAAACTAAGACTAAGAGACTGACCACCAAACCTCCCTAAAGCATACAAGACCAGAAGATCAAGTAAAGAATCTCAGTCACTCAACACCACATTGAACTCAAGATAACATTTAAAGAGATTTGAAAGAAAAGTTTACAGTAAGCAAAACTGGTAATATTCAAATTCAATGAACACTTTGCAAGGCTTTTATAGAGGCTTATATACTACCCCTCTAAGCTGAAACAATCTGGGTTGCATGATGACAAAAGTACAAATCCTAAACTTAAGCAAATTATCTTCTAACACCTCCCCCGGGAGAAGACTAGTGATTATGACCTACCATAGTTGGCCTAATCACCCTTAAGCCTCTAAAATCTTGTTCAAATACAAAGACATAATTAATCTAAGCATACAACGAGTCACTAATGCAAGAGAACCAAAAATATGCTGAGATCGTGTATGTGGGAAGGCACTGGACTATCCAGCAGTCTGTTGGGTATTTCCTCTCTTCCCTGGTGGTTCCTAGCCTCATGATCGATTTCTTGGTTAGACAAAAGGTAGGGGAAGACTTCTAAAATACTATGACACCAGCTCATGGCCTCTTTTTACAGCAATCCTTCTCAGAAACAAGGATAAGTAGGGAAGCTCATGGCCTCTTGCTGTAGTGGCTTACGGTGTATGTTTTACTAAGAATCAATGACTTGAAATTGAATTGGACCTCCTAATCTTCAAAACAAGTACCATAATGTATGGGGTTAGGTTTCAAGGGTCTGCTGAAAATGCCCTTGAACCTGTACGGGTCTTGAATTAAACTGCATAAGCTGGCTTAGACTTTTATTGAACTGGATTGAACTAAAGCTACTGTGTTAGCCTGAAAAGTGGCATCTGGTTGTGATTAGGAACCCTAAGGTGTCTATTGTAGCAAGGACCTCCCTAGGCAAGCCTCAAAACTGAATTGATTGCCCTCACAAATTTGAGTCTTTAAGTGATCAATGGGTAATGCCTTCCCATCCTCATTCTGTGCTGACAAACATCATCCTCCCCTCGTTTGAAGGGATTTACCCTCAAATCCCCACATTCAACTTCATCCTCCATAGAGGGACTTAGATCTCCCACATTAAAAGTGCCTGAACTAGTTTATCTCTAGGCAGCTCTAGCTTATAGGCATTAGCTCCTACCTTAGCTAAAGCCTTAAAAGAACCATCTCCTCTTACCATTAACTTGCTTTTCCTCTGGTGGGGAGTGTTTCCTTCGTGAGATACACCTAAACAAGATCACCAGGCTGATACTGAATCTCCTTTCTATTGTTGTTGACCTTAACCTTGTAGGTTTCATTGATCTTCTCTATGTGAAGCTTGATTTACTCATGCAGTTCCTTCATCTCCTTTGCTCTTTGCTTAGCTTTATAGCCAACCTTGCATTCAGGTATCAATGCGATGAGATCAATGGGAGTGAGTGGATTAATCCTATAAAGGGCCTCAAGGGGAGAACAGCCAGTAGCCCTAGCTGGAGCCCTGTCGTATACAAATTCAGCATGTGGGAGCTCTATATCTCACTTTTTCAAATTCTTCTGTACCAAGGTTATGAGGAGGGTTGATAGTGTCCTATTTATGACCTCAATTTGGCCATCAATCTAGGGATGATAGGTAGTCCTGTATAGCAATTTGGTTCCTAATAGATGCCACAAGCTCCACCAAAAGTGGGACAGAAGCTTAGTGTCTCTATCACTTACTATGGTCCTTGTCACTCTATAGAGTCTAATGACTTCCCTAAAATACAAATTAGCAACATAGGAAGCATCATCTGTCTTGTGATAGGCCACAAAGTGAGCCATTTTTGAAAACCTATCAAGAAGCACCATGATTAAGCCCTTGCCTCTTTGTGTCCTTGGAAAATCCATCACAAAGTCCATGCCAGTATCTTCCCAAGGCCTCATGGGAACTGGAAGTGGAGTGTATAGACCCTGATGAAACTAGCATTTAGCTTTGTGATGGATCGAGCACTTGGAAATAACCCTCTGAACATCCTCCCTCATTTTAGGCCAATAGAAGTGCTCTTTGAGAATGTTCAGGCTCTTGTTCAACCCAAAATGGCTTATAAGGGACCATCCATGGGCTTCCTTAACGAGCAACTGTCTCAAGGGGTAACCAGGAGCATAAAGTTTATTCCCCTTGAATAGAAAAACTTCTTGCATCAAATAGGGTCCTTAAGATGGAAGGTTCTTTACCAACTCATAGAAAGCTGAATCCTCAGAGTAATAGGCTTGCATAGATTACAGCCCTAAGAGTTTTGCTCCTAAAATAGAAATAAGAGCATATCTTCTGGGGAGGGCATCCGCTGCCACATTTTCAGTGCCCTTCTTCTACCTGGTAGAGAAGGTGATAGATTGAAGAAACTCCACCCATTTCGCATACTTGGCATTAAGCTTGGGCTATCCATTGACGAACTTGAATGCCTGATGGTCTAAGTGAAGAACAAAAGCCTTAGGCTTGAGATAGTGACTCCAGTGGTTCAAGTCCCTTTCTATTACATAGAATTCTTTATCAAAGGTAGAATAATTGAGCTTTAGACCACTGACCTTCTCACTGAAATAGGCTAGAGGCCTTCAGTTAGGTCAGTATAGCTCCAATGCCTAGTCTACTGTCATTATATTCCACTTCAAATAACTCTTTAAAGTTTGGTAGCACTAAAACAGGTGCGTCACATAGCCTTTCGTTGATTATGAGAAACTGTCCTTCTTCATGTATTATATGAGTGGTGCCATGATAGAGCTCCAATCCCTGATAAACCTCTTATAGAAAGAGGCAAGACCATGAAAACTCCTAATTGTTGTGACTGAATTTAGGACTGGCCAGGATCTTATTATTTTAACCTTGGTGTCATCAACCTGAATACCATCATAAGAGACAACATATCTAGGGAAAATGACTCTTAGAACAAAGACCTCACACTTTTCAAGCTTACCAAAGAGCTTCTGGTCCCTCATAATGGAAAAGATCTACCTCAGATGGTGTGCATGCTCCTGTTCTGTTTTGCTGTACACAAGGATATCATCAGAATAAACCACCATAGATAAACCAATATAAGGCCTAAGCACCTCATTCATAAGCCTTATAAAGGTGCTTCTGGCATTAGACAGTCCAAATGGAATAACAAGCGATTCGTATAGTCCTTGTTTGGTTTTAAATGCAGTTTTCCACTCAAGGACTGATTTGATGGCATCCACTTCTTAGGTCAATCTTAGAGAAGATTTTACAGCTATACAGTTCATCTAACATGTCATCAAGTCTAGGGATGGGGTACCAATACTTGATAACAATGTCGTTGATAGCCATATTATCCACAGACGTTCTCCAACTACCATCCCTCTTGGGCACTAGGAGAGCTGGTATTGAACATGGACCCATACTCTCTCTCACATATCTTCTATCAATAAGCTCCTTAACCTGCCTTTGTAATTCCTTGGTCTTAGTGGGATTACATCTGTATGCAAGTTTGTTTTGCAAGGGGGCTCCGGGAATTAAGTCAATTTGATGCTCAACTCCCGTTTTGGGAGGATAGCTAGGAGGGAGGTCTTAAGGAAAGACATCCTCAAATTCCTGAACTAAGGGTTGTACCAAGGGACTGAAAGGTGATGAGTTTGTACTAGCGGTGGATTCCACTACTAGGATAACAAGTATAGTCTTTCCCTTAGGGAAAGCTCTCTCCACTTTTCCCTCACTAACAAGTAAGGTACTCGCTCTATAGTTTCCTTCCCAGTTTCTGGTTTGTGTGTATGATTGGGAGCTGGGGGAGTTAGCATCTATTTCTTGCCATTCAGTTTGAAACAATAAGTATTGGGCTAATTATGATGTAAGACATTCCTATCATACTGCCAATGTCTTCCCAAGAGTAGATGACGAGCATCTATAGGTAGTATATCACAAAAAACCTCATCCTTGTACTCCTAATAGAGAAAGCTACTTAAGCTTGCTTAGATACAGTTACCTCATTGCCCTTTTTAAGCCATTGTAAGGTGTATGGTCTAGGGTGCTCAATGGTGAAAAGGTTGAGTTTTTCAACCAACTCTATAGAAGCCACATTTGTACAGCTTGCATCTGGAATGAAAGATTTGTTCTCTCTAGTTTGGTTCTGGTAAGGCTTCACTGCTAGGCAGCACTCTCTTGATCATGAGCATTCTCCTCCTTCTAGGGGTAAATAAAAGATCTTTCCTTCTTCATCTTACTCTTCATCAGCCTTGTCTACCTTCATCTGGTCCAAGTCATTAATCTCTTTAATAGTAAAGACTATCCTGTTAGGATTGTCTGCATAAAAATGGCCACAACCATGGCACTTGAAACATTTCTTCTAGCCTTTAGGAGCTTCTTTAGCCACCTCATTTCACTTCGCTTTGTCTTTATCCTACTAGAAGAAGGGTCTGCTTTCAAAGAGTTGAATTGCTTTACTAGAGCAGGTGGTTTTACTAGGGCATAGAAGTAAGTCCTTCTGGACTTAAGCTGTTTCTCAACCTTGATGGTCAGTTTGTAAGAATCCTCAAAGGTCCAGAAAGGTTAGAGTTTAACCTTGTCTAGAATAGCAGGGTTTAGCCCTTTGAGGAATCTAGCAATGGTCTGTTTAGGTTTTTCTATCAAGCCACACCTTATCTGGAGTTGTTCAAACTCTCTGATGTATTCTTCAACGTTTATGCTGCCTTATTGAAGGGAGATGCCACTTAGGGAGAGCTCTTACTTGTAAGTGGTAAGCAGAAACCTTTTATCCAGGTGCTTCTCCAATTTAACCCAAGTTTTTATCTTATATTTGCCTTCCAAACCTCTGGTCCTCTTCAGGTTCTTGTACCAGAGTGAGGCATACTGTTTCAGTTTTACAATAGCTAGCTTAAAGGCCTTTTCTCCTGAATATCCCTTGATTTTAATGATTCTTTCCATGTCTTGTACCCATTCAAGGTGCCTTTCTGCCCTTAAGCTTCCATTAGACTTAGGAGCTTCTACTCTAAAGTCATTGAGGTTTTCTCTGTGAGTTTTTCTCCTTCTGGGCCTTAATTCTCCATTAGAACAACTGCTATGACAATATGACTCTAGGGAGGGTTCTCATTCCCCTGGAGGCTCTTGTCGAGGCTCTCCATCCCTGCCCCTATGCTGAGTCAGGAGCTGCTAAATCTTAGTACTCAAGGTCCTGACGTTATCCTGTATCTAGGATAGCTCTATCTCTTCTAAGTTCATAAGCCTATTCAAAAGTGACCCCATTAGGAACTCTAATAGGGTATTGACGAAGGGGGGAACTGGTATCCCTCTTAGCCATGCTATAAAGGGTCACGGAATTGGGATCGGCTGTGGCTATTTGAGGAGCTAGGTGTTTTTGCAGTTAGATTGTGCATGGCTCAGGATTCTTTATGGTTGAGTCAGCAGGTTATAGAACTTAAAAGATGAATAGTGAACTCGAAAATAATCAAAGTAGCAGCTAGCAAGGAGAAACACAATAAGAATCAAAGTTAGGTTTAGGTACTAGATGATGTATATCAAGTCTGCCAGCTTGTTCTCAACCAAACCTAGCAACTCAACATGGAAGATATACCTTGGAATAAAGGAGAGCTTCACCAACCAAGACTGAGAGACTCACCACCAACCTCCCTAAAGCATATAGTACCAGAAGATCAGATAAAGAATCTCGCTCACTAAATAACACATTGAACTCAGGATAAAGTTTAAAGAGATTTGAAAGAGAAGTTTGCAGCAAGCAAAGGTAATATTATTCAAATTCAGCAAACACTTCACAAGGCTGATAGAGAGGCTTATATACTGGGACTAAAGTACACATCATAAACTTAAGCAAATTAGCTTCTTACACCTGACCCGGGACCCGTGAGAGGACTGGTGATTATGACCTGCTGCAGGTGGTCTAATCACCCTTGAGCCTATAAAATCTCGTTCAAATACAAAGGCGTAATTAAGCTAAGCATACAGTGAGTCACTAATGCAAGACAACCAAAAATAGGTTGAAATCATGCAGGTGGACTACCATGGACTACACTAGACTTTCTAGAAGTTTGATAGGTATTTCCTCTCTTCCCTGGTGGTTCTTGGCCTCATGACTGATTCCTTGGTTGGACAAAAGGTAGGGGAAGACTTCTAAAATATAATGACGTGAGCTCCTGGCCTTAGGTTGTTGTAATCCTTCTCAGAAACAAGGATACATAAGCAAGCTCATTCCAGCCTGCATTGTAATTTCTAGTAGTGATAATCCTCTTGCTATAGTGGTTAACTGAGTGGGTTTTGCTGAGAATCAATGACTTAAAATTGAATTAGACCTCCTAAGCTTCAAAATCAGTACTATAATGCATGGGGTTAGGTTTCAAGGCTCTGCTGAAAATGCGCTTGAACCTGCCTGGGTCTTAAACTGAACAACATAAACTAGCTTGAATTTTATTGAACTGGACTGAATTGAGGCTACTGTGCTAGCCTCAGAAGTGACTTCTAGTTATGAGTAGGACCCCTATGGTGTCTGGTAAAGAAAGGACCTTCTAAGGCAAGCCTCACAACTAAACTGCTTGCCTTTAGAGGGTCGAGTCTTTAAGTGAATAGTAAGCACTGCCTTCCTATCCTCATTTTGTGGAGCTTGAACTATGTCTTGAACATGCATCAGGATGTTATTATGGATAAGATGGTGTTCAAGGAATTTGTAGCATTTCCTTAGTTTTTAGAGATTTTGTTCTTGTTTCTTATCTTTTCTTCTTACCTTGTTTTAGAGTCTTAATATCTCACATCTTCACAGGCTACATCATTTGGTTCGTTCAAGGTACCCTGAGATAGACTCTACATGGTAGGCTTGAGGGGCTTAGCTCTATCTTCTTCATCATCATCATGTTTACTTAGCTTAGGCTCTTGAAAGGAGGTTAAGCTCTTGCTTACATTATTGTTTTAATTAAACACCACATAGATGCTTTCTCTTTGTCAACCTTGTTCTTTTGTTATAGACTCTATAAGCCTCGCTTTGTTAAGAGTACCAAAAAAGATAGCTTCATCACTTCTTGTATCAAACTTTCCCCTGTTTTTCTCACTATTGTGGTGTATGAAACACTTACACCAAAATGCCTTCAAGTATAGAATTATTATGCTTTTTTTTTCTTAAGAGAATTCATAATGGCTTTTCTTAGAATAGGTCTAACCAAACATCTATCCAGAACATAGTTAGTAGTGTTCAAAGCTTCAGCCCTGAAGCATTTTAGAAAATGATTTCATACAACATTGCTCTAGCCATGTCCTTTAAGGTATTGTCCCTCCTTCAATAACCCTATTATGTTAAGAAGTCTTTGGTGTTAAGAAGTTATGTAATATTCTGAAATGATCACATAATTCAGTAAATTCTCCTTTGAACTCTGTTCCATGATAATTTCTCAAAGCATGAACTAAGAGTGCTTGAGTGTGTTGTATAGATCCAAAATACTTGGGAAAAGCATTAAAAGTATCTACTTTACCTTTCAGAAGAACACCCAGATAAATTTAAATAATCATCAACAATAACAAAAACATATTTGCTGTTGCCTAGACTTCTCAATCTAATTATGCCACACAAATCCGTATGTAGTATTTTAAGGGACCTTGGGTTTAAATTGTTTCTATAAGCTTGAATAAGCTCTAACTTATTTGCCTTTTGCACATGCACTATGAACTTTATTAAACTTATGCTTGGTAAAACCTCTTACGAAATCACACTTAGACAATTGTTTAATTATATGCAGAATAGCATGACCCAATGTTCTTTGCCATAACCATGCATCATCATTGACAGCTGAAACATGAAAGATTCTTAGAATCAACTTGATGAAGATTTATAGCATATAGATTTCCCACTCTTGAACTAGTCAAAGCAATTTTCTAAGTTTTTAAGGATCAAGACATCACGTTACTTTCCCTTGTTACATAATTGAGAAATGTTGAGCATATTAAATTTAAGGCAATTAAATAAACAAACATTTGCAATTGAGTTGTATGGATCTCTATCAACTTTTTCAAGTCCAATTCTACCATTCTTTTAATCTCCAAAAGATGCTTTATCTTGGTGTTATCCTTCAAGTTTTACAAACACTAGAGCATCTCCAATCATGTGCCTAGGTACATAGTATCAGGGTATTATAGATCAATGTTTGTTCTAAGTTAGGCTGACAAAATAGATATCAAACCTTTCAATTTACCTTGACTTGAATTTGTGCAGAATATGTTACTATGTTAAAGAGCCTAGGACCTTTAGATACCTAAACTTGAATAATTCTAGGACTATTAATTGGCACGACTTTTACAAGGCACAAAGTTTCTGTCATCTCTGGTTAGATGTGTTTTAGTCTCCCTTCCTCACTCTTGAATGATTAGAATTTTTTTTTTTTGAAAAAGATATTCACAAGGGTGCCTTGAACTATCTAATTCTTGGGGAGCTGTCGCTTTAGCAAAAAGGATTTTGTATGATTTCCTCACATTGGTAAGATTAAATCCAAGGCCTTCTCCATTGGAGGGCACATTTTAAAATCCAATAATTTAACGATGTTTTCATGTCCTTTGGTAAGTCTTAAAAGAGATTTCTAAAAATACTTACGTTGAGCTTTTAACTTTTTTTATTTTACTTTAACTTCATGAATCTTGTCAAGTAACTCAGAGTTGAGTTTAAAAATATAGTCATTTTCATTTTCCTGCCTTACAATTTGTCTTTGAGATTTTTAAATTTTTTCCTAAATTCATTCCACTTTTCATAAAATCTGGTATAAAGTTCCAAAAATAGTTCATTTTAATCCTTTAACTAGATATTTTTTTTTTGAACTCATGAAATGTATAAGATACTTTTTGATTACTTGTTGGCAGCAAATATAAATATAATGTCTTAAATCATTTATCATTTCATGTGATGCTTGGAAAATTTTAAGAGAGTGACGTATAGGTAAGTTTGTTGCTATTATTGTCATGGTTGTTCAGGGTGTGTGTCTGTCTACACACACACACACACACACATAGAGATATATATATGTGTGTGTGTGTATAGAGAGAGAAAGAGAGATAGAGAGAGATAGAGTAGGGTACAGAATATAGACAAATATATAGACATAAGAAGATGAATTGTAAATAGTGAATCATAAATACCTTAATTGGCTATTGTCTTTTTCTAAAAGAAAATCTTATATACTAAATAAGTCCTTATTATAGCACACAACATCATCTCTGTTATTCCTTATTTTCAAAAAGACATTAATGATACATGATGGAGACTAACTTGTGTTTTTAAAATGAAAAAGTAAAACTATTAATCATTTTAAAAAATTTATGATAATAGCATGCGCAAAACTTTGGGAGAGTTTGTTTTGCACACGTATATCTATGGTTGTGCACATGTAAGATATGCCAAGTTATTTTTAGGAGTGGTAGAACGAATATAATATGCTGAATGGACTAAAAAATTATATCATATTATAGATAAAGAGAAATGAAGATAACAAATAAATCCACCATAACATAAACTATAATATAACCATAACCAACAACAAAATATAAAATATAAAACATAATCCAATATATATTTAAGAGTGTTAAATTTATACGTCATAGTATACCCCTTAAAAGGTGAATAATTAACATGTTTAAAATGAAAAAATAATACGATAATTTCTCATTTTGACCTGCCTACCATTTTTCTTAGTGACCTGAAATTGCTCTAAAATTAGAGCTTTTGCCTTTTGGAAGTTTTCTTTGAAATCTTTGAGCTTTCAAATGCTTTTCAAAGCATTTTAGGAATTTTTTCCATAAAGAAATTTTTTTGCATATGTAAGCACCAAATGGGCACCCGCAAAACTTTAAGCGGTCAACATGCGTACATGGCATGTGCATTGTCACCTGATAATGCCAATTACCTAACCCATTAACAAGCAATATCATACTTGAATGTCTAATAATCAGCCCATAAATAAAACATTCTCTTATGTCAAAAATTTTTAAAAAGCTATAAAAGCATTTGAAACAAAAGTTACAAAAATAATTGTAAGAAAACAAAAACTTTAGGGTTTTGTGCAATATGTTAACATATGGGCTTAAACACAACACCTTGAAAATGACTGAGTGAGATAGTGATCATATGGTGGTGCATTGACCGGCATTGAAACTCTCGCAAATGATTCACTTAAAACAGAAAACCCAAGGTGCGGTATATGTGAAAGAGCTTATCGAATTTAAGGCAAGCTTTACATGCTTAGTGGCTATAGCAATGACCTAATGTAAGGCACTAGGTCGTGCCTTACTCACCATGATCAATACCACCTTTTAAAATTGTGAGATCACTATAATCAAGTTTAATATCAAACTCATAGCAAAATTGGTGGAATTGATCGAGCAATTCTATCCATGTTTATGACAATTATGTTAATAAAATAACTTGATTATAGCTCTCAATTTGTAATTCGCTTAGTAAGGCTACATCCGTAGCTCTATGAAAAGACCCCCCCAAATTAATGATGGTTTTCCACCTAGAAGGAGCACTACATATTTCTCTCTACACACCACACTTAGGAGAAACTGTGCCCCTCTAAACTCTCTTCCTTTCTTCACAAAAACACTTTCAAGAAGCAAGATCCTACAAAGGTTTTACGATAGATCTCTTTCAAAATCGGACCAAGCCTTTAACATGGGCTAACATACTGGGGAGGAAATATTGAAGTGTAAGCTTGCTTCACCAACTGCTCGGATTGAAGTAGATCATGAGGGTCATTAACAAAGAAAATAATTTGCTTGAAGTTTTATTTATTTCTTCCATTCATTCTCTTGTTCCTCATTAATTCTCCATGACTGAATGTTCACCATTCATTATTTTGCACATAAATAACGCTATGTTCTCAATAAAGTGACCACCGATGTAATATGTGTGAAACGTTCAATCCTCAAATTTAAAAAATAGGTGTGAGGTCTTCAAGGCTCGATTTTTAACCAGGTGTGGGACCTTCAGGCCTTAAATTTTAAATGGGTGCAATACCTTCATCCTTCAAACTTTTAAGAGGTCTAAGACATTTAAGTCCCCAATTATTAAATAGTCTAAGACATTAAAGCCTTAAAGTTTTATAGATGTGGCAGCTTCAAGCCTCAAAACGATTTTACAAGTGGGTAGCCTTAAAGCCTCAAATTGTTTTAACCATTTCTTAGTAGGATTTTACCTCCCAGGGTGAGATTGACCTTGAACCTTTTCTAAACCCTTAAATACTCCAAAATTTTCAACATTCCCATCCTCAGCAAGACCTCAATACATAGGGCAAGGCTTAGAACCCAAAAGCTTTCTTTATTCACTATACCATCTGGATCCACCCTTTATGATGTTAAATACTTTTCCCTTTTCCCTAACATCCTTGGCCGTATTAGGGGTGCTGGTAACCAATAAATTGATGCCCATGAGATTTTAGATAGAGTGTATGCTTCTATGTCTTGTGTATTCTCATGCAATGATGACAACTGTGTAATCCCATGATAGTGAAGCAATGTCATATTTCAATGCCTAACAATCAGTACGTAAATTAAATATTTTCTCATGTCACAAATTCTTAAAAAGCTTTAAAAGCATTTGAAAATCCAAAATTCCCAAAATTAATTATAAAAAAGCAAAAACCTTGGGGGTTTGCACTATTTGCAAGTGTGGGGGCTTGAATATGAGACATTGAGAATGAATGACTAAGATAGTGACCAATCAGGTGGCAAATTGTCTTGCATTCAAACTTTTACAAACAATTCACTTAAGGAGAAAACTAAATGGTGGAAAGTTTTACATGCCCATCATTGCCATGAGGACCTAGTGCAAGCCTTTAGGTCCTGCTTGCTCGCATTTCACAAATTCCATGTACTTTTAGTTATGGGATTGTTGCAATCAAGCTGATTATTAAGTTCACAACGTAAGTGGTTGCAAACCAAGAACATTCTACCCATATTTTTGAAAATTTTGTGAATAAAACAACTTAATTTTAACTCTTGGTTAATAGTTTGCTCAACACGGTTCCCTTGCTATGACCATAAAATGAAGCTTCACTCCCATAATCAATGATGGTGTTTCTCATAGACGAAACTCTATATATTTCTTTCTATACATCACACTTAGGAGAAATTCTGCAACTCTAAACTCTCTCCCTCTCTTCACAAAAGCAATTTCAAGAACCATAAGTCTATAAAGGTTTTCCTATCAAAAATCTTTTAAAATTGGACTAAGTCGTCAGCATACTGCAACATACTTGGGAGGAAGACTCAAGTGCAAGTTGCTTCATGAGCTGTCAAATTCAGGTGGGACCTAAGGGTTGTTAACAAAAACAAAGATATCTATTTGAAGCTTCATTTATTTCTTGTAGTCATGATCATATTCCTCTTTGATTCCTCAATGACTGCATATTTAATGTTCATTCTTTGCACAAAAAATAGAACTATATTCGTAGCAAAGTTACCATTAAGTTTATTGTTTTTTTTACACATTTCATTCATTACAGAGACGATGAAAATGTCTAGAGGCCGATAACCCCTCTTTCGAGGGTCCATCACGTTTGCTTCCTCATAGTGGTGATTCCATGATGAAATGTTGTAGGATAGAGTGGTGCTCTAATTTTATAGAATTTTTAGCGCATTTTAAAAGCAAAAACACAAACCTACAATTTTTTGAAAAATACCCAAGTTCTTTCAACTAAATCCTTTGAACCAAAGGCACAACCGAGGGATATAGGATTTGATTCTCAAGACGGAGAAGAATTTTTTCTATACAATTATAATATTTGAGGTTCCTCAATGGGAATTAAGGAAAAAGGCACGATCTAATGAATCATGGAAACCACCATTATACTGCATGCTTCAATAGCAGGCTCTACTAGAAATGATGGTACTAAATCTTTTATTTTTTGATTCCATACAAAGGTGTTTTTCATGAGTTTATGCTCTTGTAAGTGAGGCACATAGTATGAAGAACATTTTGGTGACCAATTATTAGCAAGTCGCTATATAAGAGGATTGAAAAGACAAGAAAGCGGTAAATTTTGTGATCGTTTTGTTATGGACATAATCTTGTCAATGTGCTAAAAAGAAAAATCAAAGAATCATAGAGGATCAAAAGAGAACATTGTTATAGATAAGAAGAATGATGGATTGCAATATAGTAAACCAATTAGTTTTATTTGATTTGTAGCCCTCATGACCTACCTTGATCTACGCGATTGGAAGCAATGATATTTGACTTTCTTTAATCCAAGTATATTAGGGTAGGATGAAACCCAACCCAATTGAATATGCTTGAGTAGGGATTTGGACAGAGCCTTGTTACTTGAAAATATTATTGCGAAGAGGATGAGAGTGTCAAGAGAGGAAGAGAGATAGTTTCTCCTAGGCAGTGAATGGTGATGAATAAGAGGAAGAGACTCCTTCTTTATAGTGGAGGAAATGCACTTGACTAACAAATGACATTACTAAGAAAAGTGTTGGAGTATGAAAATAGGTGTTATCTCACATTGTTAAAATGAAAGAATATGAAAGTTGGTGTTGTCCCACATTGATAAAATTAAAGGGTTTGAGTATGTGTATAAGCTTGTGAGTTACTCCACCCATTGCCAATTGGTTTGGGGCTAGTACCTCATTTGAACTTGTATATATGGACTCTTTGTTTAAGGCCCAATTGATATATAAAAACATAAGAAAATGAACAACTTAAATAAAAATCAAATGAAATAAAATCAATGAAAAATTATTTTCATCATTTATAATTAATTTTGTCCTAATTTTAAGGTGGTTTAGGCAATTGATTGAGCATTCCATGCAAAACATGCATTAAGTCATGTAGCCCAAGCCAAGTAGGTCTACTTGTAGGCGAATAGATCGAATGGTAGCCATTGGGGCCCATATTATGCTACTAGGTTAGTCTGCGCAACGTGATAGTTCTTCAGGTCATAACTTTCTCACCTTATATCCAATCGCTACAATTCTTTTTTTATAGAAAATATTTTGAGTCTATTTTCTAATGGATTAAGTTTGATCAACTTTTCATCAGATTGTAAGGATTATGGGCCACAATGAAGAGATATTGGTTTCTGCGCACATCTTGCTATCTAACTTATAACTTTTCTATTACTTATCAAAATTAAGCTTATCCTATATCATTAGAAAGCTCTTTTGATGGGGAATAAATTCATGTGGAGTTGTGTATTATTTAACTCTAGTTTGGGACCATAAGTAAGTTGTATATCATAAGAAGGCATAGTCGGCGTGATTATGGGCCTAGGAGCATCCACTAGGGCTTTGAAACTGGCCACTTGGCCCTGGCAGCATTTGCGATCATGCTACCATCTTGAACTTTAGAGAGCCCTGAGTTATGACAGTTGAGGATTAAATGGATTGCTTTTGAGAAGATTAGTACAAGGCCATGCACCATGCCACTAGTCTTGCATCTACTATGCCTTGCTCCAGATCATAGGTTTGAGGCCCCATGACTACAAATTACTCTAAAATATGGCTTTTTGCTTTTTTTTTTTAAAAAATATTTTGTAATATTTTAGGCATTTAAAGTGCTTTTTAAAAATCTTTAGGATTGTATTTTTTGATAAGAAAGTAGAGGATTTATTACCACTCATTGCCTCGAGACCAAGGATAGGTGCAAGTCAAAACCCTATAATGTGGGAGCTTAGTCCAAGCCCATTAATTCTATTCATTTCTTGCTATTTTGCCCAAGGGAATAATATTCCAGTCTACAGAACTTTTATTTTGTACAAACTAGTTGCTAGGAATTCAACTATAATGTTGTTTCACCCTCTGTCGGTTGGTGAGAATGCACTGCACTTGGAATTATGTGTTCAGTCTAGAATTCTGCAGTCACCAATTTAGTGCTCATTGCAGCCTTCACTTTGGCCAAGGTCATTAGGGTAAAGGGCAAAGTATATGAATATTGTGTGGGACATACTTAGAGTTAAACAAGAGGGCTTTTAGGGCCCAAGCCTCCACTAGGACCACAAGCCTTGTTTGACAAAAAAGGTGTTGAAAGTTTTGGAACCTTGTTAAGGAAAGAGGGTTTTAAAAAGATCGAGTTCTATCCTTGAAATTTAAAATCTCGTATAGAAGAATAAAATAATTCGAGGTTTAAGGGTATCACACTTATAAAAATGTGAGGCTTAATGGTCTCACATTGACAAAAATTTAACGCTTCGTGGTCTCACATTGGTTTAAACATTTTCAAGCTTGATGGTCTCATACTAACAAAAATTTGAGGCTTGATTGTGTCATGCCGATAAAAAGTTAAGGCTTGACAATCTCACTCTAGTTTAAAAAAAAATTTGAGCCTGGTGATCTCACACCCATAAAAAGTTGCCTTATGATAGCTCTACAAAATTCAAGGTTTGATGGTCTCACACTAGAAAAATTTCGAAGCTTAAAGGTCTCACACCAATTTTAAAAAATTTGAGGCTTGATGATATTACATTTATAAAAAAAAAATTTGGAATTGACGGTCTCGCACTGATTTTAAAATGTTTTAGGCTTGACAATCTTACAATAATAAAAATTTTAGGCTCAACGGTCCCGTGCAAATAACAATTTGAGGTATGATGGCTTCACACAGCTTTAAAATCTCACACCCTTAAAAATTTTATGCTTGATGGTCTGACATTGGCTTTAAAGGATTTGAGAGAGTTTTTCTTTAGGAAAGACTACCATAGAATAAAGATAATTGAAGGAGTGCCTATCATTTTCGAATAGTTGTGGGGCAAAACTTAATGCCCCAAAGCTATGGATGGAGTGCCTGTGAATTAGCTCGAACCACATGTGTAATGACCTAGCTCATAATATCTATTTACGTTTAATTAACTAATCGCATAGTAGATTCAGGGAAAGCATTACTGCCATTCTCTAGAGGATAAGGCTTAATTACATAAATATTTATTTCAATGACTTTTTTTCACATGAAAATCAAAGGAAATAGAACTCATATTTGCACAAATGAAATGAAAGTTCAATCTTGACAATTATTATGTGTCCATGGCCCCAACACTTTATAAAACATCACTGTGAGCTGTTAAGACCCACTGGCTGATTCGTCCTTTTATTTTCTTGCCAAGTGTCTGAACTTCCCCAATACTCCATCGAAAACACAAAAATACGAAAAATATTCAAATAATAAGCTAAAACCCAATACGATTATCCCTATACTGTAAAGAAAAGAAATTCATTTTTCAGGATCAGTCACATTTCAATTCATTTTAGCTTGAAATAGGGGAAGAGAAAATTATATTAAACTATTACTGGTTATTATCTGAAAGTGCAAACCCAAAGTAATGAGCTCATATGCATAATGTGATCATTAAGTAGGTGTACACCTCCTTAGCTAATTGAAAAGCCTGAGCTGAAGCCGTGAGGGTAATTTGATGGACCTACGACCTGATAATTGGTAACTAGTGGGCCCATATGCAGTAAACAATGCTTGAAATGAGTTACTGAATACTTATATATGATGAGAATTTCGTATTTATAAAATATTTCTAACTTTTGAAGTGTACGGGCAGTAAACATACTCGATTTAAAAATTTTGTCTGTCCCACCTTTGACTTATTTAATTAATGGCCCAACGATGATGAAAGCGGCCTTGTTTTTGCTCTACACAAAACTTCCGTCGTTAATGAAGTCTATGATAGTTTTGTCAGTACACTCTTTGCAAATAACCCACAATCTTTTTTGATATTTGTTTCCTAATTTAGCAGCACTTATAATTATCTAATTACACATGCACACGCACACGCGCACACGCGCGCGCACACACACACACGCACACATACACATATATATGTGTAAAGCCTATACTATACTTCTAGAAACGCATACTTCCATAAGCCACATTAACACAACATATTAAAATGTGTCTATATGGTAAATACACGTTGGAAAAATATATTTATTTAACAAGTGAGAATATATACTCCTAGGTGTATGATATATATTGCCCATATATATGAGTTTTATTTCTCATTCTTTATTAATTTAGTCATAGTAAGCCCCCTTTTCATTGTTAATTAATTAAGTTCACTAAGTTATAACCCCCTTCACTATTTTCGTTATTGTCATAGTTACTAATGTTAGTATTATTTCTATGGTTCTTGCTATCATTATTGTTGTCATTATTATTATGATTATTACCATTGTCACTACTATTTCTTTAATTTCATCCATTACAAATGAGAAATTTATCAACGAAAAGTGCTTAGCTCAATAAGTTCAATTTACGGGTTTAGTTTTATTTTTAATGCAACATGAACACTGTTGGAACCTATTTAATAAGCTATCTATGTTCCAAATTTAACGTAAATTTGGTTACTGGTTACTTGTTTGAATTATAGGGAAATAAGTTAATTTTAACCCATTTAAGTATAAACCACCATTTCATTATCCCTTTAATTTCTTAACTTCATCATTACCTTAAAATACAACGCATCATCCTTACTATTTTCATTATATCATAAAGAACCAGTTTTAATCACTAATTCCAACCAAATCACTTACTAGCACATAACTCACTCCTCTAATCATGCCCTAATTCACAAACAAGCAACATATACTATTTCAAAGTACGCAAAAACTCCATCTCCGTTTTTCCCCTAACCCCATCTCCAACCTCAAATCCTACCTCCACCCTTCCGCTGTTCCATGGCAACTATCCAAAACACCCGTAATCAACCCTTGGTTCAGTTAACAAAACAACAAAATTCCTTAAACCTCAACGCAATTAAAATATGTGGATGCTTCATTCACCATCCACACACAATACTTGCTTCCTTCATAAACACCCCTAACGGCTAACACCCAACGATTCCAAACCATACAATTATCACAACGATTCTAAATTAACAAATGTTAACCCTCATCCAAGCTAAACAAAATATATTCATTAATTTTTGAAATGAAATGGTGAAATCAATTTAGAGGGACTTAGAATTCATCTCAAAACGATAAGAACAGAGACTAAGAGGGTTGGAAGATGGGTTAGCTGAGGCCAAGGTTGGTGGCAAGCGCAGGTGGCAGAGCAGGGGCCAAGTGCAAGGGAGGAGAAGAACAACAAGGGGCATGGCTGTGAAGGAAAAAGGAGGGCTTCAAGTTCAAGTCGATGAAAAGAGGGAGTGAGATTTAATTAGCTTAGGTCATTGTATTTTTTTTAACTACCCCAAAAATCTTTTTCTTCCCTAAACAGAACAATTCCCTTTTCTGGATAGTAAATATTTGCAATTAATATTTGAACTTTTTTTTCGTAACTTCATAATTTATTTTTGAGAAAGCCAAAAATTTTACCCACATTGGTTAATATATTCTTCCATATTTATTATTTTCATTTATTTATATTGTGGTGCTACTTACATAACACGGTTGGGGAATTACATATGTATATCATGACAAATTATAACTTTTATGCACTTTTATAAATCGACGAACTTTTATTTATTTAGAATTTCTAAATGACTTACAGAGAGTATGATTAAATCTCATTTCGAGATCACTATGACGTCTCGGCCTGCAATTATAAAATATTTCAAATAGTAAATTAAAATGCGCGCACCACTCAACTTAGTTGGCCTAGGAGTAACTATGGTTATTAGTGTTGATTAGGTTTCGACTATTACAATCCTTCCCCCTTAAAATGAGTTTTATCCTCAAAAATTGAAAATTCGAAAGGACTATCTGATTTATCTCAAAATACATAAAGGTATTTGGTTCTCATATCCTCCTTAGTGTACCATGTGGGTTCTGACGAGACATGTTTAGCCAATAGCTCTTTTACTAGAGAAATGCTCTTATTAGGGAGTCGTCTCACCCTACAATCCAGTATCTATATAAGTCTCATTTCATAAAGTAAGTTTTTGGTAACCTCTATCGGCCTTCCCACAGTGATATGATTTAGGTTGGGAAACTATTTTCTAAGTTGTGAAATACGAAAAGCACTATGCACCCTCCTAAGTTCTACTGGTGAAGTCGATCGTGTGGCTTTTGATGACACATGCTTAGCCAATAGCTAATTTATTAGAGAAATGGCCTTATTACAAACTTGTCTAACCCTACGCTCTAATATCTGTGCAGGTCATTCTTCATAAACTAAGCTTTTGGTAACCTCTATAGGTCTTGCCATAGTGGTGTGATTTAGGTTGGAAGCCTATTTTCTATGCTGTGAAATACGAAAGGCACTGTGCACCCCGCCAGGTTCCGTTAGTGATGTCGACGTATGACACAATATGAGAAACATCTCACCATGTATCGCTTCTGGCTTCTAGGCGGGGTTTTTTTTTTTTTTTTTTTGTGTGTGTGTGTGTGTCATGGCTACCTCACACGCTCTGAACCAAGAATGCTCTAGCTGTTATATTGTTTGCATTTATGGTTCAAGATTCCCATAAGACCGTTCTATGAGACTATGTTATATAGGTTCTATCATGATATGGGGACTTGACCATAGGGTATCATTTCTGATCTATAAGTTGTATAGAATACTAAGCATATGCCCTGAGTGTGCTAGCTAAGTTAAAATTGTATACTGAAAGGCTAAATTTTAAAAGAAATTGTATAGGGATAGCTAGAATTCTTTCTTGCCCTTTGTTTTCAGTTTAATTTAAGAAATTCTTTTAACAACACCAAAGCTTAAACTTGATATTCTGTTATAGATCGTGTCTCAAGATATATCACATATGTCTCCTTCTGAAGATACTTAATAATCAACTTACTTGGGCACTATGAATTGGTATAAAGTGAATGAGTTTAATTACTTATGATATCCTCCCAAATTTCATTCTTGATCCATGCATGTAACTTTGACTTTTAAACTCAAATTCTAGTAATAAGTTGCAACCCTCTAACGTCATAACCATTTCACGACTAGGAAGGATCTTGTCTATCAAAAGATCAACAACTCGCTAAGGTGCATGTATTCTGTTAATTAATTAAATTTTTTTCCCGACATGATAATATCCATTATCATCATCACCCGATACACCCACTTCTTAATTTACCTTACACTATTCAATATATACCATGAAAACTCCATTAGCTTATGCAAAGGGGTAAATTAGTGAGCATGAACCGAGGACGCATATGTAAAAGCCTATTAAATCCTACACTCCAGTTGAGATTTAACAACCTCTATAAATTTCTCAAATTTTAAATTTGACCTTGTACCTCCACTCTTATCAATGAATGATGAACATGGTCACAGTGTGAGCCCTTGAGATGCTGTCGTCTCTTCACCAACCATTGAATCACTGACATGTTAATCCCTTAATCAATCCTGGTTTATCTTGCATAGTATATAAGTTTTAATGATACTAATACAGGTTGGCTCAAATAATTTGCTACTTATTCTGCTTAAGTAAGGTCTCGGGTTCGAGTCTTGTGCATATAGAAAATTTGTAACGGCAGGGCTCTACTGTATATTGGGCTAATAGTAGCTCAACTCTAATTAAATAAAGGATCCAAGACCCAAAAAACAACGAAGGTTTAATAATCTCTTTATAGAAAATGTTTTGCATAAAGGAGTTAAAGGCCACACTTAAAGCACTTTTTTACTGTCATTTTCATGATGGAGGAAGACTCGCACTCTTTGCCTTGAAAATATTTTATTATTTCAGTTCTTATAGGTTTAGGTAACCCCCAAATGACTTTTAGATTAGGAAAGTCTAGAGCCAGTATATATATAGTTTTCCCTTTATGTCATTAAGAAGCCAACATTAGTTGTTTTCCAAAGAAAAAATGTATCTAAAGGTCGGCCATATTAAGAATACTTACACTAACATTTTCGTAAGTGGATATCAACGTGGAATGATGGATACAAAAATGCGGGCATAACATGTATGAGTAGGGCTTTGACCCTAGGTGGTGACTAGAATCGAGTTTATCTATAGTAACAATGACTAGGGCAAGAGCTAAAAAATTTTACTGTTCGAATGATTTTCCATGCAAAAAGATGATAAGGTGACTATATGCTAAACATGGTTATTTATAACGAGGGGGACAATCTCCATATTGAGCCAAAAGGTTGACATCGATATGTTGTTTCAAAGATCTCTCTCTCCCCCCTCTCTCCCTCTCTCTCTCTCTTACTCCCCCCCCCTCCCCACCTAATAAACGGTCAAGACCAAGTAGTTATATGTATGGGAATGTATATTAGAACCTATATCAACCTCAGTGTGATTGCAACTTCCTCCAAGCCATCAAAACGAAAAGCTTTAGGGCAATTAATTATTATAAAGCTCTTGCAAAGATGTCCCTTAGAAAAAATAAAGAGAAAAGAAGTATGATTATGTAAGCATAAGAATTAAGGGTAACATAGAGAGAATTAACAAATAAGGACAAGTACTTTCTAGATGATGTTTTACATAAGAAATCAAGCCACTCTTACAAGGACATCGGTCGAGTGTTTGCAAAAAAAGAAATCTACTAACAATAATGATGGAATTCATGGAACAACATATGTCACTATATGTTATGGGAAAGAATGGTAGCTAGGTAGGTTTAATAACAAGGAAACAGTAAATTTGGATCTTTAGGAAGTGATTGGATTGGCTATAATTGTTGTTTTCTATAAAGAATGTAGTGAACTCGGCATCAATTCAAGATAAAGCAAAAAAGTATATTATTGTCATTTCTTCTTAGGGCTCCTTTGGTTGGGAGATTCATTATAAGGTTTGTATATTTCAAATGATAATTTGACACAAATTGGGTGAATTTTAAAGTTTACAAAGTGAGCTTATTTCATAAATAAGAAGTGACAAGGATTAAAGTAATAAATAAGACGCAGGCTATAGTGCGATTGTTCATCAAATAACAGAATTACAAGGAAGAATATATCCAATGGGGGAGGATGAGGGTGTCAAACTAGAAAAGAACATTTAGTTTTCACCCAAGAGACATCAGGAGTATTATGAGGAGGTAACATAAGTTTCAAAGGTATCAAAGAAGGAACTCATGAGTAAGACAGAAAGTAAGTTACCTGTAAGTAAAATATCACCATTACAATAACACGTAACACTAATAAGGACATACAATTAGCATTTGCGAGGAAGTTTAAGGAAAAGGCGTGGGACACATTATCGTAGAGCAGAATTTCGGTGCAAGCTTGATTATTTTGGATCTCTGAGGCAATAACATTATGGTGTTTAGGTTAAGAGTAGCAGGAGGATATCGACAACAACTTCTAATAAGTTGGTTCTCTAACGAAACTATTAGTATTGCCAGTCTGACATGATGAGGTGCACGAGAAAGGTTTGAAAATATTGATATTCAATAGGAAAAAGGAGTACCAAATATGTCACTGCTTGTAAGAGCAAGTTCGATAAATTTAAATAAGCTTATCAAAATTATATGTTAGGGGAGTATGAGGTTAGTAAAAGGCAACTTTATAGTGGTTATTTACCAAGATAGAGGGAGGATAGCCTTCGTAATTTTACATAGAGATTGGAATACAAAGTGGTTTAACGATGAGGAGCATCGTCAACAAAATATAGTCATACTTTACTGAGCAAGTAGAATCGATGTGTTCTAAATGTAATGTTTATTAGAATTTATTGAAACAAGATATAAGCTTTGACTAGCACTCAATTGTTATCAAAGAAGTCATGGTTTTCTAGTGAGAAAGGATAGTATCCTGAATTCTACATTGATCTTTATGTGATTATAAGCTTTTACTCATTGTATAAAGTTTATTGTAATTGCAATCACATGAGTTTGGTCTGATATATACAAGGCATGCTTAGTTTCTTAAGCTTATAATGAACAATTCAAATACCTCACTCATTCCATATGGTTTCATGTTGCTAAATTGAAATTTTTACTTTGGATACTTCAAATATGATATCCAAGTACTTACGTGAGATCAGACATAATCTTCCGACTACGTAACACTTGGATCCATAGGCAGAACTTCTTGGCATTACAGATTTATGGCCCATTACTACCATAGTCTTTGAGTTTCTATCTTATCTTAAAGAGCTGTTGAAATCCTTTTCCATTTCTCCAAATGCTACTTTGTCACTCTATTGTATTCATGATCACAATTCAATCTATCGGACAACATATAGGCCTAAATTGTATAAACTTATTCAATACCCATAGTTCATACTAAGCAGAGGATCAACCCAAGCATCTTTACCCAGACTCTTCATATTCTGCCTGATGTCATTACTGAGAAGAAGAGAACACCTTAGGTTCTTTAGTAAAACTCATCTCCCCTTAATAATTCTACCTCACAATTCTGGCCGATCAGTAGTTTACTTGAATTTTTCCTTGCTTTAGGGTCACTGTGTTAACATAATTATGATGGATTAATATATTGTGCTATTTTCCCAAAGCTTCCTCAAGAGACTCCTACATTATCATAGGTTGTTAAATTATTCACATATATTGTTCAAGATTCAGTCTACAATAGTCTCCCACATCAATAGCCCTACAATAAATAATAACTTTGGCTCTTCAAATGGTTTCCACTCCTTTTTCCTTTATTCCTGCACCTTCTTTTAGGAATTTATCTACTTTGCTCCATCTAACAAGAGTCCAAGGCTTATATAATTTTTCTTAATGAGTTTAATCATATTATTAGTAGCAACCATATCCAAATATCACCATTTAAGTCATGACCGAAATAAAGCATTACGTTTATCATAATGTCTGTTTCTCTACTGTCATCCACCTTAACATACTGTCAGAAGTACAAAAATGTACTATCCACTTATTTTTGTGCCAAATATCTAATAAAGTTTGTATATTATGTTGGAAATGATGCCTCACAATCTTCCTAGTCTGTGTAGTCACTAATAATCAAGTTTGAGAATATCATAAATCTTTTTAACATGCTTTATCTTAACTACTTATCTTTATATATTGTCATATCTACTATGTCATTACTCCTCTCTGATGGCTCTGCATGACCATAAGGTAGTGATGTGATTATGTTGGGTTTCGTGGCCCAAAATCCAAGTACCGGCATGGTGGGATCGTGCTAGACAAGACACGGGCGTGTCAAGACGAAGGACGACAAGTCGAAGAGGATAAAAGAACGGCACGGTGGTGCCGTGCCATATGGCACGCGGCACGGACGTGCCTCATGTCTTCACGCCGCCTCTTTCGGAAGGCGGTTGGGGTTTTGTTCAAGGGGGGATTCCACCTGGCGGCTAGGGGTGCACGCTAAGGGGGAAAACCCTACTGTTTTAAACCCTATATAAAGAGGGTTAAGCCTAGGATCTAAATACTCCAGTACTCATACAAACATTGAGAGGTAGAAGTACTTTGTTAGAGATTACAATAGTGAGGTTGTAATTCTGCTCTTAGATCAAATCACAGTGATGATTGTGATCATATTGTATTCTTCCTGC
Organism: Lophocereus schottii; assembly: GCA_002740545.1. NCBI lineage: Eukaryota > Viridiplantae > Streptophyta > Magnoliopsida > Caryophyllales > Cactaceae > Lophocereus > Lophocereus schottii. The sequence goes on from NCQV01063449.1 coordinate 57,988, forward strand.
TCATAGTGAATTGTTTTGGTGCTGTCGCCGTCCGTGGTTTTTTCCGCATTGGGTTTCCCACGTTAAATCTCTTGTCTTCTTATTGCTGTTTTCTGTTAGTTTGAATTCTGAATCTCTAACTCATCCTATCGCTTCCGCTATTACTGTTACTCTAATATTATTCCTAACAAGTAGTATGAGAGCCGATGGTGCGTTCGACTAGGCGACGAAGGTATGGCATGATGGACCCCATGGACGAGCTTGGTGAAGTGACACGTAGGTGTTGATCGAGCAGTAATTCGTGTACTGCAGCGTGGTTCAATAGTGTTGATCGAGCGATAATACGTGTGCTGCAGCGTGGCTCGGTGGCGTAGTAAGCTCTTGATGGTGGTT